>JACSYO010000973.1:2500-96416 GCA_016806645.1 Ophiodon elongatus | reverse complement strand
AATAAGATAAGATAAGATATTCCTTTATTAATCCCGCAATGGGACATTTGCAGGATCACAGCAGCAAAGTTAAAGTGCACACAAGATACATAATAAAAGAAACACAAGTATTATAAATAAGCAAATACACATTAAACTGTAGTAAAAATAAATGATGTACAGACAGTATGACTGTTATTGCACAATGTATTTATATTTATATTGCACAGGTTTTAAGTGTTTTTGTGGTCTACTGGGAGCTCAGCTGGTTGTGCAGTCTGACAGCAGCAGGAAGGAAGGATAATAAATAAAACAATCTTTCAAATATAGACGCATAAAAAATAAACATACAGAGCACGTTAACGATGGCACAGGTTTTGATCGAGAGTGGACGGGTATTCCAAAAGTAAAAATATTTAAATGTCCTTTTGTGATGTGTTCGTTTTGCACTTCTTTTGATGTTTTAAATGAAGTGCTGGATAAACAAACGTTCCTTGAACACAGACCCAGTGAAACACTACGGCTGCTCCCCTTGGCCGGGCTTCCAGGCGCTGATGAAGGACTGTTTGAGGGAAAGCCCTCAGGGCCGACCCACCTCTGCTCAGGTGAGGACCTGAACGCCGTGGGAGCGCCCCCTACTGGTGCCGTCAAAGAGAGGTAACGGGTGTTTGTGTCTCCTGTATCGGGTGCAGGTGTTTGACCGGCTGAATTCAGGGGAGATGTTGTGCCTGATGAGGGAGCTGGTGGTTCCCTGGGTGTTCAACGCCGAGTGCCTCGCGGTGAGCGCCGGCAGCGCCGACGGCCCCCAGAACAACCACCGCGCCTGGCTGGGCGGATGCAGCAGCACTCAGACACTCGGCTCCATCACGGCGGTGGACCTGGACGACGACACCGTCACGACGCAGGTACCCACAGCGGCGTTATCCTCGGGCCTGAATGTCTGCTTGATCTTACACGTTCGGTTCGGCTTTTTTTAGTTATTTTTTATTTTTTTATTTATTCTTTTATTTTAGTATATTATTATAGGGATTAAGCATGACTGATATTTTATACATTTCATTTTAAATATTATTTCTTAAATCTTAATTCACCTAATTCAACTGTAAAATTATTTTTTACGTTCGGTTGCACTTTTTTTAATTTATTCTTTTATTTTAATATATTATTATAGGGATTAAGCATGACTGATATTTTATACATTTTATTTTAAATATTATTTCTTTAATCTTAATTCACCTAATTCAACTGTAAAATTATTTTTTACGTTCGGTTCGGCTTTTTTTTATTTATTCTTTTATTTTAGTATATTATTATAGGGATTAAGCATGACTGATATTCTATACATTTTATTTTAAATATTATTTCTTAAATCTTAATTCAACTGTAAAAATATTATATTTTACGTTCGTTTCGGCTTTTTTTATTTATTCTTTTATTTTATTATATTATTATAGGGATTAAGCATGACTGATATTTTATACATTTTATTTTAAATATTATTTCTTAAATCTTAATTCAACTGTAAAAATATTTTTTTACGTTCGGTTCGGCTTTTTTTATTTATTCTTTTATTTTATTATATTATTATAGGGATTAAGCATGACTGATATTTTATACATTTTATTTTAAATATTATTTCTTAAATCTTAATTCAACTGTAAAAATATTATTTTTTACGTTCGGTTCGGCTTTTTTATTTATTCTTTTATTTTATTATATTATTATAGGGATTAAGCATGACTGATATTTTATACATTTTATTTTAAATATTATTTCTTAAATCTTAATTCACCTAATTCAACTGTAATTTTTTTTTTTTTTTATTAACTGTGTTTTTTTATTGTTGCATTCTCGCCTTTCCTATAAATCAAGCATACCTCAGACTTCCTGTTTACAGTGTCTCTCTCGCTCCGGCAGGAAATAGACTCCAGTCCCGTCTTGTGTCTCGTGACCGTCCAAATCCCGAGCGAGGCGTGTGATTGGCTGGTGGCAGGCACCCAGTCCGGCTCCTTGGTGGTCGTCAGCGCTCAGGACGCGTCGACCCGGCACCGCCTGCAGGGTGTCACGGACGCCGTCACCTCGCTGTACTTCCACGTGCACCCTCGTCGCACGTAAGAATCCGATGTTTGTATGTCCGAGTTTTGGCCTGAAGAGGCTTCCACAGCAAATTATGATCCAGCAAATAGTTTGAGAGATGCCTGGTCATCTGACCGTGGTGCTAGACGTGCTATCGGCATCCTGTCATAATCCAGTACAACTCAGTATCACAAGTTTTTTTTTATTTATAACACCAACTTGGACTTAATTTGGTCATGAACATCAGAGACTGATTTATTTTATATATATATTTATTTATATATATTTATATATAAATATATTTATTTATATACATGTATGTATGTATTCATATATATATATGTATTCATATATATATATATATATATTATATAATATTTATTTTATATATTTTATTTATTTATTTAAAAATCATAAGCTTAAACTGTTACCAAATGTTAATATTTTGTGTAAATCTATAACAACCTTTTTGAAACGGGGCCTTTCGATGTCTTTCATGTCTTTCCAGCCAAAGAAAGAATTACCTGCTGGTTGGTACAGCCAACGGAGTTCTCACCATCTACGAGGACTCTGTTCTCAAGGTAAATATTACGGACAGATTCAAACCTGCCCCCCTCTCCCCCGTGTGACACGCTGCCGTGTCTGATCCTCCTCCGGTCCTCCTCCGGTTCTCCTCCCTCCAGCAGAAGAACGGGCAGCCGGTCAAAACTCTCACGGTGGGAAGCGTCAACACGCCCGTGGTGTGCCTCGGCCAGTCGTCCCATCCGCTGGACGGCAGGTCCGTGTGGGCCGGCTGCGGCGCCAAGATCCTCTCCTTCACCGCCGACTACGACGTCTGCAAGAGCATCGACACGAGAACCAACCTCGTCCTGCAGTGAGACACTTTTCCATCATAAATCTGGCTTTTTTTTTTTTCCTAACTATTGTGTTTTTGAGAAGAAGTATCAAAGTAAAAGGGTTGGATTTGAGTCGTCACGTCTTTTTGTTATTCAGGCAGCGGCGGTCGCTGGGAGGTGAAGCGTGTGTGTCTCGACTGGTCGTGGATAAATACGTTTACCTGAGCAAAGCCGGGACCACGAGCGTGGAGGTCTGGGACAAGAGGGGCGAGAGGATGGTGGACTGCATCGACTGTGCTCAGATCATCAGGTACAAATGTATTTATTATGTATTTTATTGTTTTTTTTTATCTTTCTTGTTTTTAAACGGGCCTGCGTGGCGTCGCAGCACAGAGAGGAAGCGGTGAATGAACGAAAGATTAACGGGGTTCCCGTTATAGAAATAGCCACTGTGGCTGAATGGAGACGGTAGATAATGAGCACCGCGTGGAGAAATGCTATTTCATTTTATTTCATTCGTGCACACATGCAGCATAAAATCCAGATAATGACTTCGCGGATGTCACTTTATTGCCTGTGCATTGTCTGATTTATTTGTTAACATCATTAGTGGGATTGCTCGTTGAAAACACAGGAACATTTCCTCATCAAGAAGGCATTTGCAAATTCGCCTTTGCAAATGTCTTTTTGATGATTTCATCCAGACATTTCTTCTGGCACAGAGATGAATGACGAGGAATCTCCATTTTGTTTTCTGTGGGTGTTTTTATGGTAATGTGGATCCCTCGGATCAGTTTGAGGTGTGACTCTTAAGTGTGTCATGCAGTGTGGGACTCGCACCGCTCTGGTCCTGGTCTTGACTCGGTCTCGGTTAAAGTGGTCTTGACTTCTACACTAGTGTCAGCGGAGGTCAACAAGCCGCAGGTTTATTCAATTAAATTCCATTCCATTTATTTTGTATAGCCCAAAATTACAAATGTCCCTCAGAGGGCTTTACAATCTGTACACATCCTCTGTCTCTCTGTCACATCCTTTAAGGAAAAACTCCCCCCAAAAAACAACCTTTTAAAGGGGAGAAAAAGGGGAGAAACCTTCGGGAGAGCAACAGAGGAGGATCCCTCTCGAAGTACAATAGATGTCATGTGTACAGAATGAACAACATAACAGAGTCATAACGCATTTATTACAACAAACATCCTCTCAACTCAAAAACAGACAACAGCAAGAACAGAAAACGGGTAAAAAAAAAAAATGAAAGAAAGAATCTTTGTGCCTAACGAGGTATTTTTGTACAATGCAGTCCATCGAACCTGACATTTCAGAGAGTCAGGTGTTCGTGTGACGGCAGCCGTCTCTCCTCCTCTCCCTGCAGACACGACTCCGGCCGCAGAGGCAGGAAGGGCGGCGAGGTGGAGCTGCCCGCCGAGGCGGCGCCCCCCTGGGCCCGAGTGAAGGCCCTGCTGGTGCAGAGCGCTGCAGCGCTCTGGGTCGGCACTAGGGGGGGCCACCTGCTGCTGCTGGAGCTCTCCAAACACCAGGCGCTGCAGGTCATCGGCCCCGGCTGCGACTCCATCCGCTGCATGGCCTCTGCGCTCATAGGTGGGTGCTTCATCTTGTTTAATTTAGGGTTCTCTCATGTTGTAAAAAAAAGTTTGATTTTTCTTTGTCTTTTTGTATTTTTTGCAATTTTTTTCATATACAGTCGTGACGTCGCAGCTGTACAATAACGAGAGCGTTTCTTAGTTTTAAACATTATAAACGTGTTCCAGTTTATTTCCGGTTGCGGTGCACGTGAATGACATCAGCTGACAGGAAGGAAGACGTGGACCCGAGCTGTTGCCCAGCAACGCAATTAGCTACAAGCTAGCTAACCAAATCCACCATTAATTAACGTTAATGCTTCACTGTTTACAGAAAATGAGTCACTCATCTGGTGATGTGCTCTCCTACGCTGTGACCAGAGTGTCTGGATGAAGCATTAAGTTGTTATTATTTTTTACTAATTTTCCGTAGCTCTCTGCGCTTCCTAACGTTGCTACTCCGCTGCTAGCTAGTTTTAGTCGTTATGAAATCGTCGTTAAAAATGGCCGCCGCTCTGCTCATCCAGCTCGATGATTTGAGCAGGAATGTCCCCTCGACTCCCGTTTCTACTTCTACGGCTAAAACGGAGCTTCTTTTTTTTTAACCTGAGGTTGAAAATAGCTGTATTCAGACAGACGGTATGAGAAAAAGAAAGAATTTAAATTAAATCATGTTAACATGTTCTTGCCGAAAGTATGGACCTGGAAATGATATGTCTCCTTTAATAATTTATGCATTTGTGTGTTTGATATTGTTTTCATGTGACTTCAGCATGGTGTCGTACTAAACTCATACTAAATACTTTGGGAGCACTATGTTGCCTAAATATGTATATTAATCTTCAGGTAAAGAGTCCATACTTATATGTTTGTATAGAGGGTTTTTTGCTGACTGACACAATCCTTACTCTTATGATTGAACTAATTAGCATAAGTGTTAATGTTTTATGTGAGATAGTAATAATCTAAGAGGCCTCTAGATAACTTCAGATTTAGGGGGAAAAGTCGCCATTTAATTCACATTTCAGTTCCACAGTTTAAAGAGTAACTTTTACTTTCTGCTGGTTTTCTGAAGGAGCAGCGGACTTGTTTCTTTTATTCCAGAGTTAATTAAAGCGGTACATAATGGCACAGTGGAAGCACTTTGTGAGGAGGAAAACGAATGAATGAAAACAAAAAGGAAGGAAGTTTAAAGTAGAAAAAGAACAAAAAAGAAATACAGCTGGGTTTTTCTTTTGTCTTCTTTCATAATGAGTCACGGTCCGTCAGGGCTGTCGTGCGAAGAAAATGTGTGACACAACCCCGCATGCTGCCTGCACATTGAATTCAATACGTCTGTCTCTCCCCCCTCGTTCTTTGTGTTGAAATGCTGCATATGAACAACCTCTCTCTCGAGCCGCTGTGTCTTCTTTCACGACTAGAAACCCTGAACTGGAAGAACGTGGTGCTGGCGTTGGGCAGAAGAGTCCCACAAGACGCGAATGAGTTCGGTGAGTCTCGTTTGTGCCGCACTTGATGAGGACAAGTTTCTCCCCTTTTCTCTGCGCTGGGTCTGAAAGGGTGAGTTTTTGTTTTCCCCCCTCCCCCCTCTCTCTGCTCTCAGGCGAGGAGTCGGTGCTGATGGTGTGGAACAGCACGCTGCCGATGGAGGTCAAGGACCTGAACAAACACTGCGAGAAAAGAGAGCAGATAGCGGCCAAAATGAGAGAGCAGCTCCATCAAGCCTGAGCCCCACACGTTTGGATGTGTGTTTTCATTCCCTTTTGCGGCCTGCGTTTCAATCGGTGTCTGTTTTTAATCTGACTTAAAGTTACTGTGAGGAACTTTTAAACTGATTATGAAACGGTCTCTGTATGACCTACTTAAGTAAACGAGACCATCAGCAAGAAGATTGGCTGTTTCTGTGTAGTTTTATGAGTGTACACAGTCTCATTATCAGTATTACTGGGCTCGCTGGATGGAAGGGAGTCACGATGGGAGAACCAGAACCAGAACCAGGACAGACTGTTAGACGCCTGCTGCAGTAAAATTAGATGTTTTCTAAAGGGACTCGGGTGCTCGGGAACACTACCACCTTTGTCCACAGGGGGCGCCAGAATCAACACAAAAGACTTCCTCACAGTAACTTTAATGTTATTGGCATGTGTAGTAGTAGTAGTAGTAGTAGTAGTAGTAGTGGTGGTGATAGATACATACATACTTTATTAATCCCGCAAAGGGAATTTTTTTCGTAACAGCAGCATTTTTAACATAAGAAAAAAAAAAATATATACAAAATAGAAGAAGAAGAAAATAAGAAAAATGCACAATATATACAACAAATAGAATAATAATATTAAATTAAATTAACTAACAAAACGAAACAGTAGTGCAGATGTAGCCAACAACAAACAAAGGTGCTGTAGTTGGGTGGTTTATTTGGCCAGAGGTGATTTATTGTACAGAGTAGTAGGAGTGGCAGTAATAATAATAATACCAACTACTTCTTCATTATTTTTTGCAGCGTGTTCGTGGAAAAGGGATCAACTCTCCGGTGGCTCGATGCCTCAGCGGCGCACATTGAAGGGGACGTTTTACCTCATGTTCTGAAAGCCATTCTCACTTTCTCAGTGCACTGACCAAAAACTAAGGAAGGGGGAAGCACATTGCAATGAATCAATCAAAAGAAATTGATTCAGAAATATCTGTTTTTTGAAGATGCACGCTTATAAAAAATGATTTGCTGTGTTTTTACAAGACAATCTTTGTAATTTGTGAAGAGAGACGTTTGTTTTCTAAAAAGGGACACAGATGGTCTGATTTGCGTTGTCATCGGCGCAGATGTTCAGGAAGACCTGCTGCTCCTGATGAATAGAGAACAGTATGGTTTACAAAAAGAAACGGAAAGAAAGCCAAAGGAAAAAAAAAAAAAGCCTCTAAAAGTGTATATTTGATTATTTATTCTCACGTCTGCTGTTTACCCGTGAGCTCGTTCAGAACACGGGACGTATCAAATGGCTTTGTACAAAGTTTTTGTCATGTTACCGTGTCACGCTGTCAGTAAATATTATTTTATGTACTGTGATGGCTCCGTTAATGTATATGAACACAGGGGAAGTAAAAATACTTGGATTCAATTTTATTTGATGTACGGATTTTATAAATAAAGTTTTTTTTCTGTCTGTGTTCTTTCAAAAAGTGAATTTCTTTACATTTTGTGTTTTGTATATTTTACGTGTGGTATTGCATCACTTGTGTCATTTACGTTAAGATCTTTTTTTCTTTATATTTCTGAGGATACGTTTGTGTCGGGAGGCTGAAAATGTCATTCAAAGAGACAAAAGGACAGACAAAAATAATCACATTAGTTTCAGGGTATGGACCATATTTGATCTTTAATTTTTGACGTGGGGAAAAAAAAGACATCGCAATTGAAGCCATTTCATGGAAAAAATTATGTACAAGGAGGACTTGGTCCTCACGAACATTGACAGCACATTAGTAAAAAACAAAGACACGAGAGTTAAGGGTTTGAAGTACTTCTGAACCTTGCAAAAACATGGGTGTTCTGATATCCAAACTATCAAGATAAATATATTTATAATATTTATATTATATTTACAGAATACGTTAAATATACAACGTCCGTCATGTATTCTATAAACAAATATAAATGACTTAGGCACACTTTTTTGTCTCAAACAATCATGGGAGTGGTTTTTAAAGGGCCATCCTCTCGCTGTTTGAACTAGTCGGACTTGAACTTTCACCGAGAAAAAAAAAAATGGCCGCCCGGAGCGGCTGAACTGCTATTGATCTCAGGATTCGTTGGCCAGCAGTTAAAGGGGGGTAGGGGGGGTCTTAATGTACACAACCATATTTTACAGCAGGACTCGAAGCGGGCTCGCTCTACTCTGGCCACAGACACAGGTGCGGGCCCCAAACACGACCTCTTGACCCCGTACTGAACCCTCCGCTTGCTCCTGTTGCAGACTCCTCCTGGCGGTCTCGAGTAGGCCCGGTGGAGCGTCCATCTTATTGCTCTCAACTATCCTCTCCAGTCTCTGCGGTAGCAAAAGGCCGGAGGGAGCAGGAGCTAGAGGTGAGTTTGGGACACGACCAAGCAAGTGGGTGGGGTGGGGTGGGGTGGGGAGGGGGGTTTACTCCCACTCAGTAGCGGGCCGTGCATTTCACACCTAGGCCTTCAGTGATGTCCTACACAGTCCTCCCTGAATGAATCCACCTCTTAATACCATCATTATGACGCCATGGCTCTAGAAACGTATACATTTAGACGCATTGTAACTAGGCGTTGCATCACCATAACATAGCGTAGTCCGTCTTGAAAATGGCGTTGTTTGTATTTCTGCGACCAAATATATCTCTTCTCCTCCATCAGCCATTGTGGGTTAAAAAACCCCCCTCAAAAACAACGCTTCTATATCTACACGAATTAACGCTAGCTCGTTCAGGTAGCCACAAGTTGCTAGCTCCGCCTCTCACCAGTGCGCATCCAATCAAAAGACGTGCCCGTGCTGACGTCATTGTACGCCTGCATGCTGGCCCCGGTGTCGCCAACTCGAAATCTGATTGGTTAACACCACAGTTTAGATTCCGTTAGCTTTAAGCTACAGACGCCAGCACTGTTGATTCTGAAGGTCTCAGGGCAGATTTCTTGTTCCCTAGCAACACATGACGGCTGGAATCTGATTGGATAAGAGCTCTAACGTAAAGGCCAGCCCTCCGCTCTCGACCTGAGGCTGGAAACAGCGCAACCAAGAGAAAAGCTATGAAATGAAGAGAATAGACTATGGGGAATAATTTAATAAATTAAATTTATATTCTGACGATGTTTAGGCCAGCAGAGAAGGCCTTGCTGGCCCTGACGGCCCGCTACTGCTCCCACTACTTTTTTTTTTTTTTTAACTTTCTAAAGTTGGACAGTTATATAAGGTTCAGAGACGACAAATAAGAGAGCAGCTACGATATCTACAGAGAATATACAGTAAAAGTGAAATATACATGTATGATACGGCCAACTAAACGCACACAGAGGGGTGGAGGGGGGAGGAGTGACCAGCCGGTCAGTCTATAAGTCCGACTCGGGCATGTCCGGCATGTCGGCCATCAAGTAACCGATACCGTAACGGCCGTTGGGGGCGGTGTCCGCTTCGGGGCCTCCGCCTCCGCCGCCGCCGCCGCTCTGCTTGCGGTAGATGTTGTTGCCGGGCATCGGCGACGGCGCCTCGCTGGGCGACTTGCCCTGGATCAGGCTGGTGTCGTCGTCCTCCCCCGGCCGGGCGGTCTCCTTGATGATGCGGCCCTTCTTGTAGGAGACGGTGGAGAGGCCGCTAGCGCTGTCGTCGATGATGTTGAAGTAGCGCAGGCAGAAGACCACGGGCACGGGCAAGATGGCCATCACCACCAGGGAGATGCAGACCCCGATGCCCCACGGAGGGAAGTGCAGCATCTTCTCTTTGGCCTGGAGGGAGGAAAGAATAAACAGCAAATGTTGAAATGTCTTTTTTTGTTATTTAGGGTTTAGATCTTTGATTGCGGCCGTCGACTTTTTGCAACTGGTGAACGAAGTGACCATATTTGGACTGAGGAGGAGTGACGTAGAAATGCTGTATACGGCTCTGGTAGCGTCCTGTCAATCACCTTGTAGCCCCGCCCCTAAAGCATACCCTGCTTTATGGTCCGTTTGACTCTAAATGGACTATCATTTACTTTTAAATTAACATCATGCTGTATTGAAGAAGACTTGAAACTAGAGATTGAGACATGAACTCATGTTTACAATGTTTACTGAGGGAATAAATCAAGAGAGAAGTAGAGTCATTTTCTATAGACTTCTATACAACCAGAGGAGTCGCCCCCTGGTGGTCAGGAGAGAGAATGCAGCTTTAACACATGAAGCTTTGACTTCTATACAACCAGGGGAGTCGCCCCCTGGTGGTCAGGAGAGAGAATGCAGGTTTTTCTTCAGCATGGGCGTTACTTGGCAGATCCTGAATTGCCGCCTGGTTGGGACACACTTCATCTTGTAATCATTGTATTAATAGGAGACCTAAACAACAGCCGATTGTGTCAAACAGTAGTGCAGGAATTATTCGTAAAAACCCAGAAAATAGCTTTTAGCATTTTTGCACTTCCGGTTCTCGAAGTTGATGGGATTTTAGTTAGATGCCTGAAATAAGGTGGTTAACACAAGTTTAAGGTATTTGAACGTTTAGCTCGCTTTTTGTCGAGAGAACCAGTGTGACGCTGACTTCCAGGGTTGGCCGACAAAAAATAGGTCATTCCTGCAGCAATTAAGCCTCTGCTCTTTTCCCTCCAAGTTCGTTAGATTTTGAATAATTATCTTCACGAGTTTAGCAGAAATTGTAGTCCTCGGTCGCCAAATGCTGATATGAATAGTTGTTCATGGAAGGAAAACACCAGAGCATTTATTTACTGCTGCTTTCTCTCATATCACTGTCAATTGAATATCTTAATTCAAACTAATTTGAAAGATTAATAAAAAATAAAAAAAAAGAGAAGAATGAAAATGAAAGTTATTATCGGTTGCACCCTCACCAGCTCTATCTCAGGTGTCTGGTTGATTGCATTAGGAGTCTGCACTTGAAGAGAAATAAGGACCAATCAGTGTGTTCACTCAGGGAAGATAAATCCACCTCACAGCGAGGCTTAGTCCGGCTGCAGGTGAACCTTCATTAGCTGCTTTGGTGAGCTGAAGAGTTTTAGCCTCACTGGATAAATTGAGGAGTGCAAGCGGGGGAGGGAGGGGGGGGCACGCACTTTGTCCCGTTTGTCCTTCGCTCCGGTTTTCTCTCGCTGTGATCAAACATGTCCCCGTGGTGGACGGCGCATCCTGTCGATTGTCCGACGGTTATTAAAGGACGCCTGAACATGTGAAAACTTTGCCCCCCCATTTTTAGCCACTGCCTCACTCACTTTGAACCCTTTTTTTAAATTTGCTTTTTACTCGTTCCAGGTTCTGTGGGAGAACTTCCACCCCCATTGAACCCCCCCCCCCCACCCCCCTGGCCGGAGACGTCGACTCACCTCTTCCTGTATCCAGGCACTGTAGCTGGGCGGCGTCATGGACAGCTGGATGAAGCTGGCGCACAGCAGCACCAGCAGCAGGGTGGGCGTGATGTACTTCCACATGTAGTAGTAGAAGCGGTACGGCGTGAAGCCCAGCATGTCCTTCAGGTCTTCAAAGAACCTGAGGGCGGAAACAGAGGGACGCGGCGGGAGGCCAGATCAGATGTCTGGGGCAAAGACTTCACAATGGTTTCATACGTCTTGCTTTATGAGTTTGTATGGCTCCCTTTTTAAAAACATTATAGCCATTCTGTGGATCCCAAAATAGTGGTTTGTGTTTACCACTTAAATTACTTCACAGCGTGAAGGAATAAGTGCACAAAACCAGCAGGATGTGACCTTTTTTTTAAGCCTATCCAAGTCTTTATACCAGGTAGGAATATGGTTTTGTGTAAAAAAATATACACAAAGCCAAAAATATATACATATAAAATATATAATTCTATGTTTTAATTGTTTGGCAAAAATATTTGAAACAAAAATGCAGAAATGCAATTATTGTGGGTGTAGTTTTCTTTTTCTTTTTTAAAAAATGAGTGTTGTCACGATATCAGATTTTATTGTGATGATATCTATAGAAATAAAAATATATATATTTATAAAATAATGCTATCAGTCAAATTCATCTAAAATTTGTATATTGTGCGTTTTCTCTCTTTTTTTTACAATAATAATTGCACTCAAAATACGAGTGAAGGGAGGTGGAGAGTCTGTAACTATAACTGTAGAGTGAATAAAGAGCCGCTGGATTGTTTATCATCATATGTGTATTAGTAACATGAAATCAATATATTATAATTTTTTAAATATCACATTTAAATCGCATAAATACCTATTGCGACGCCCCTATTCCAAATAATCAAATTGCATCTCCAACTACGAGAGCTTAAAAAATAAATAACAACCGTATTGATATTTATGTGCGACAAGAGATGAGTAACTCATTAACCGGTTGAGACGGATGCGGGTGAGATAAGATAATAAGATAAGATATCCTTTATTAATCCCGCAAGGGGAAATTTGCAGGATCACAGCAGCAAAGATAAAGTGCACACAAGATACATAGTAAAAGAAACACAAGTATTATAAATAAGCAAATACGTAGTAAACTGTAGTAAAAAGACAGTAAATTGAAATGAAATAAATGATGTACAGACAGTGTAACTGTTATTGTATTATATTGCACAGGTTTTAAGTGTTTTAAATGTTTTTGTGGTCTACTGGGCGACGATGCCGGCTCTCTTACTTGTCGATGCCGTAGACCCAGGCGACCGCCACGTTCTCCAGCACGACCACGATGAGCAGAGGCAGCGTCGCCGAGTAGTCGTCGAACATCGCCACGAAGTAGTTCCCCGAGCGCTGCACGAACAGGAGGCCGATGGAGAAGGCCAACACGCAGACCCCCACTGCGGGAGAGGAGGCGTGACGCGTTAGCACACGTTAGAATATACGTTGCACGAACGTTATGTTGCAAAAGGAAGGGCCTGTCATGGTTCCAACTCTGTACGACTGAGGGACACAAGCGTGCGTATGAGTGTCAAACGGCATTGAGGAACAAAAAACAGAAAAACAGAAGGTGTGTGTGTGTGGAGATAAACTGAGCTAAATGGAGTGTGTGTAAGTAGAGCAGGACCCATTTAAAGCACTTTGAGTTGCCCCACATGAGTTCACTGAAGTGCGAAGCAGCCGCTGATCATCCCTGGTGCGTTGTTGCTTCTGGTGGAGCTCTTCTGTTATTATTTTCTTAAATATTCGCACTGCTCGACTCATTTAGTGTACTTTGTACCTCTGAATGTCGTGTAAAAGGTGCGTCGACTGGTGGGTTAGACTGTCTCAGTGATAGTGTTTGATTTCAATTCAAACCAGATTTATTCTTTTAGTGAAGAGGGTATGATTTTAAATTTTTGTTTTCATATTTATTCTCATTATTAGAAAACCTCAAGATCTTCCCCGTCGCCACTGTTTCGGTGCATTTTGTAAAACAAATAAGAAAAAGTAAATAGGTTTTCACGAAGTCTTGAGTAAAGAGGTAAAAATGAAACACCAGAGTACGGTTTGCATTCTGTACTACCGTGTCATTTGCGAGTGCCCTCATCATTTCAAGTGTTGACTGTGAAAAGAAATGTTATTAAGTTCTGCAGCTGCCTGCGAATATAGAAACATACTGAGGGTTTAAGGCTTTGTACTGGCATCATAACATTCAATTATACATGTTTCTCTTTTTATCTTATCATGAAGAAGTAAATGTTTTGTTGAATCTGCGACTGGATTGGTTCCCTATAAGCTTTTCACTCTACAGTTTTGTCTGCCACCAGCTCGTCATCTTAAAACCAAAACAGGAAGAGGATAGAGTGTTTGTTCCCCTCCAATAGTTATCTCTAGTTACCCCAGTGCATCAATGTGAGTTATTTACTGTTACTATCCCACGGTAGTTTAAATGGGAGATGGTGGGAAAATAAGTGATCCGGTTGTTGAAAAGTTGTCGGTTTTCACTTTAAAAACGAATATATGTAAATTATCCTTAGACCTAACATCCGTCTTTCGAGGAGTTGGAGAGTCTATTTCCTGTTTGAGTTGCTTCAGACTCCACAGACATCCAGGGACTAAACTAACCTCAAACTTCAACACACTAGAAGTCTGCATCCACCCTCTTTTGCAAGATTTCCTACCATTACCGCTTTTGTGTATCCTGCACCCACGACAGTCGATGGCATCACAGGGACCACAATCCCCTTACAGAACTCCATTTACTTACTCCAACTATGAAAAATAGTTAAAATGACCTTGACTTCACAGAATAATTTTAAATGTCTATTACAGAGCGCTTCAGTCCCCGTTTTAAAATCCCAGTTGAAGGAGAGGTACTCGGGAGGTCTCTCTTACCTGTAAGAAACTCCTTGCGGACTTTGAAGGTGTCGATCAGCGGAGTGAGGATGCCCTCGATGGTGCCGAACATGCTGCCCAGGCCGAGGTTGACCAGCATGAGGAAGAACATGACGGACCAGAAGGGCGAGGCCGGGAAGTGGGTCATGGCCTCTGTGAAGGCAATGAAGGCCAAGCCCGTGCCTTGGACCGCCTGGGGAAGGGGCGAGAGGAGAAGAGGTGGAACATCAGTGGCCTTTTCTTCTGACAGTCAGGTGAAAGCATCCATACCATGTAAATGCCTGTACAGTTAATATGAAGCTAAGCTGGTTAGCTTAGCTTACTGTGACAACAAGACACCAGGAAGTCACTGCACCCCCCCTTCAGATGTTCTAATTCCCAAGAATTTGGGAATCTATGGGATTATCACGCCACCATTTTCATGCCAATGTTTTTTTTTTTCCTGGTTACGTTTTTACGATATTCATGCGAGTAACCAAACGTTATAAATTAATAGTTGGGCCTATTTGTACCTTATTGAGCTCGTCCTCAATGCTGCAGGATTCCAGATTCAGATTCGCGTACTTGTCCTCCTTCACCCCTTTGATGACAGCGATCATCATGTGGTAGTCCTCAGTACTGACTTGGCTAACATTTGTGAGGTTGATGTGGTGGGGGATTAGGGTTCTTTCAATGTCGGTCCCCAACAACGACACAATCTTGTTAGTGTTTCTGAAGAAAAAAAAAACAACAACAAAAAAACAGTTTACAGCAATAGTTAGTTACTGTTGCTCTGCATGTCTCGCAGCACATGTGCAGTTTAAAAGATGATCGTGGTAGATTTATCCCTTAGAATTCTCCTTCATTTTCCTTTTCTTACAAAGCTGAACTAGCTTGCAGTTGCAGCTCATGTTAGTTTAGATAAACACACTATGGCTATACCTTTAAGGCTAAAATCCCGGTCTTTAAATGTCTAGTTACGGTTACTACGCTATGATTGGGCAGTTAATGTTCGGGGGGCGGGGTTTAGCCCTTCTCTGCCTCTGATTGGCTTACTCTTCCCTTAGCCCTAACCAACCACACTCCTCGTGGCTCAACCTAACCAATACAATCAACGAAGGCAACGAGAACCAGCCAATCGGAGGCAGAGGAGGGCGGGTCATGCCTTTGCTACGGCGGGATTCGTAATTTATCACTGCGTCAAGCTGTCAGAGCCACCATGGAGCCCACACTGTCACTAATTGCACTACTTGAATTAATATTAGGACATTTTTGGCAGCGAGAAGCAGACAGAAGGGTCTACAATGAATATATTTTTGAGGAATTAAGGATTATTAGGGATCAATACTGTTCCTGTAGAGCTGGTTGGGTCTTTATTCAGTATAATTTCAGTAGCTCGTGTAGCATAGATGCTAACGTACTCTGATAACGTAGAAACGTCATGTTTTAGAAACGTATATCTCCTTCCAACCTCTCCGGGCAACGAGTATCACGTTTAACCAGGGCCTGCTCCAAATCCACTAAAGCAGCCTGAACATGAAGAAAATCTGAAACAATTTGCTTGAAAGGTCGATAATTACGAAATAACGAAGGGATAAACTTCAAAACATGTTCAGAGACTGTAAAGTTGTCAAAAAAATATGATTTGTTCAAATTCTGCAAGAGCCCCCCCCCCTCCCCAAACTGCTCCATCCTCTGCCGTTTCAACTGAAAAGTAAAAATACAACAGCGTTTTGCCTTTCAACAAGAAACCGTCACCATTTCACATCTGAACTTCTCGATCAGCCCTTTGATGGTCTGCAGGAAACAGCAGTTGCAGTATGTTGGTCTATAAATATCCTAACTGTAAGCGGAGGCTTGTGTTACTCACATTGCGACACACTTGGTGATCATTATGTTGGCTTTGAAGCCCAGCACTGCAAACACCACCAGGGTGGCCAGCACGGAGGTGAAGAAATTGATAAAAGACACCAAGACGGCGTCGAAGTGGCAGTTGTTGTCCCGCTTGTTGTAGCTGGAGAAGGCGATGACGCCGCCGAAGCCGAGGCCCAGGGCGAAGAAGACCTGCGTGGCCGCCTCGCGCCACACCTTGGCCTCCAACATGATCTCCAACTGAAAGAACAACGCAGGCAGATTTGGGTTTAGTTTGGTAACATGGTCTACATTTAAAAGAAAACGCTCAAGTTACGGTGCCCCTTAAGTCCCAAAGCATCACTTTTTTTTAAATCTTGTTTGCAGATAATTACATCAAAAACATTTCAGGACTTTGGTTATAAAATCTATTTATAGCTGAGGGAAGCATGCAGTGAACTTCCCCTGAAGTGTGAATGTTTGCTTTTTCGTGTGATTTGAATTTGAACAACGTTCAACCGTTGACACGCAAACCAGTTCCAATTGCTGAAGGACTTTGGCATGTGGTTGAAAGTGCAGAAAAAGCCAAGTGGACCTTGAGTTGACATCAAATATATATATATATATATATATATATATATATATATATATACATACATACATACATACATACATACATACATACATACATACATATATATACACACACACACATATATATATATATATATATTAGTTAACATCAAATACACAAATATATATATATATATATATATATATATATATATATATGTATTCAGCATGTGTTTAACATATTTTTATTATATGCTCTATGTAGTTTTAGGATGCTTTATGCTCACGTCCATGCGTGTTTGACAACAAAGTCCAATCCTCTTCACGTGTTTTAGTCACCTAGGCTGCTTTAAAAGAGCAACGATCCATTATCGCAACGCATTCTGTTTGTATTTTCGCAGACAAATGACAGCTGACATCTTGACAGTTTCCCACGGTGATGTTTTCCACCACGTCGGCCTCAAACCGAGGACTTTGATGTCCGCAGGTTCACTGGAGATGGAGACAGAACGCGTCCGTTTGAAGTTGCAAAGATGTCAGCCGAGGAGATGGAGCACAGGCAGCGAGACAGACGAGAGACTCTCCGGCTGGGTTTTTTTTTTTGTTACATAAAGCCTCAGTAACTCCTGTTTCCATGGCGACATGATTCCACAGCCTGCCGTGCCATTGGCCTGTTGCTGCCGAGGAGCCGGCCTATCACAGCGCAGATGATATTTTTTGGGGTTCAGACACTTTTTTTTTTTTTTTTTTTTTTTTCTTTCTTTAAAGTAGTGAGTGGATTCAGCTCAGCAGTGGCTGGTTGATGCGACAAAACATATTTGAAGTATATTCCTGGTCAATGGGGGATGTTAGGTATAAGGAAAAAACTAGGATTTCTACATTTAGTAATGCTTAGATGATTAATTGATGGTGATTTGATAATCTATTAATATTTTAATCATTTCTAAAGCAAAAGTGACAAACTCAAATGTTTGTTTTGATGCTTTTCTTTGTCACATGTGATAATAAACTTAATATATTCAGGTTTGGCTCTCGCAAAATATAATTTTCCCACTGTTTTTCCCCAGATAATTCATAGACAAAACAATTTTACAGTCTGAAAATAATAGTTTTCCCCATGTGGTTTCATTTGACTGCAAACCGCATCATTTGCTCTGACTTGAAACCGCTGGAACGGGCGTTACCTTGGGCGTGAACATGTGTCGAATCCCGTCCACGGAGCCCTTCAGGAGCAGAGCGCGGACCAGGAAGCAGATCAACACCACGTACGGGAACAGGGAGCTGAAGTACATCACCTGTAAGCAAACAAAACCTCCCGTTTGTTCTGCAGTCGGACCTTTAGATGTCCCGTTACTCCTCCGAGCGTGGACAATCAGGAGCAATGCATAATTTAAACACTAATTATGAGGTTATTCTTTGAGCAATAAGGTCGAAATGTAAAATAAATTAAAAAAAATCCCACTAAGCTTTTGCTGAAACCAATGAACTAGTTTCAAGAGAGGTCAGATTATGTTTTACCCAGTCAAGTACAGACTTAACTAGACCACTTTTGACGTACATTATGTGCATTATGTGTTGTTTATTACTGTGCCAATTATGACACATGATTATAAAAAAAATCTTGGCGATGAGACGATAACTGCTGTTCACATCCTGTCAGGAAGAAAAACACTTGACAGACGTTAAGAGTGTGTCTGTGTGTGTGTGTGTATAGAAAACTTTCAAAATAAATGTAGTGTTATCTTATTGCCTCACTATCTATGCAGTGTTGAACATGATAACTTGACAGGAACATTAAAATGTGCAGACACGACAGTGAAACTTGAGCAGTTCTGTCCAACGTTGATGGCATTTTTCATTACAGTTTTAATTTTTCTTCTTTTGTTTCTTCATTCATGTTGAGTTCAACTTTTCTTTTGTGTGTTTTTGACAATACATCTTCAAGTAGTGGTGCCTTAATGTACCTTGAAGTTGTTAAACCGACAGTTTGCTGCAGGAATGAGTCCTGAAGCCCTAAAATGAGTCAGTATTTTCTCTCTTCCGGTTCCCTCATCTCGAAGTCAATGGGTTGTTTGAACGGGTTTTGGCATAAGATGCCTGAAAGTAGGTCTGTGGTTAACCCAAGCTCAAAAGATTTCGACTTTAAAAAAAAATACAGAATGCTTCAGTAACTACCCCTCTGGTGAATTTTGAAGCTTTTAAGTGTCTTTAAAAAAAAAAAAAAAAAAACAAGTTGCCAAATGAAACTCCTAAAAGTCGTCTCTGGAACGCTATTCAACCTTTAGCTTTAGTGGTGGAGATATGAAGTCATGTGACTGTGGTGTAGTTGGTTTATAGCTCAACGTTAGCTTCCTATTTCTGCCCTCGCGCTACATAAATCATAACAGTGGTTTTTATTTGTGAAGATTTTCGGAACAACAAAAGTACCAAAAACTGATTAAAAAAAACAAACAATGGAACAATCCCAGTGGCTCTTTGTCGAGGGGAACCGGTGTGATGCGAACTTACAAAAAACCCGTCATTCCTGCAGCACTCTGTATATCAGCAGGGTCTGTGCCTGTGCCCCTTTGTGCAATTATAGTGCCAATTAGACAGCGGGCCTCTTTTCTTTTGCCCTCTCGGCCGCTGCACTGTGACACGTCGGTTTACAGGACGTATAGAGTCGGCTGTGGGTGAATGAGATGGTTTGGGCTTGAGTCATGAGCCCGGCTAGTGATTCAGAGCTGTTGCGTCTCTTACATGGTGGTCCATGTGCGTAGCTCCGAAGGAGACTGAGTAATGTCTCCTCTCGGGGGGGTGTGGGGGTAAAGGGGGTAATTCACCCTTAAGCGGGATTCGCTTGGATATTTTAAAGTTCAGTCAAGGTTTGCGAAGTTTAACGATTCTTTTTCTCCTGAGTGCTTCGGAGGCGAAAAAGAGATTCTCCTTCACGAGTATTTTTGTGATACTTTGACTTTATGTCCCGTACGTTTGTTCTCTGGTAATGAAACCTAAAACAGTTTCTACCTACACAGCAATTCATACTGGAGACGCTCCTGTTCTTTTTCATTTCGTTAGCAAAGAAACGTTCTAAAACGTGTTCTCGTGACGACAAAGTTGGTTTCGAATGTTAAATTGTGTGAAATCACAGCTTTGAAATACGGGACACCAGATATAACTCAAACCCAACATATACCAGTAAAACAGGGTCCCCACTCTTTTCTAGAGATCATTTTCCGGGACATTTTCAGTGATGATGTAGCTGCTATGACAGACAGGGACTGAGCCATATACACTAATATGGATGGAATGAACCGTCATGTAATGTCATCCAAATTAAAAAATCTATATATTTTCCAAGTACTCCAGGATGAGTGGGAACCCTGCTGAAACTATAAAGTAAAAAATGTCATAATTGAAATAAAATTCTCAGCTGCAGCTCTCGTCAGCCCTTTTACTGAGTAAAGCTGCCGGCGTTGTGGTCTTGTTGAAGAACTCAGTGGTGGCCTTGGTCAGCACAAAGCCAAACAGGCTGCTATTTTGTGTGATAAGCAGATATCTGCTCCCTTTGTAACCTCAGTATTACGCTCGATCAAAAAAAAAAAGAAAAGAAAAGAAGAGGCTTTTATTATGAAAGATAACATGTGCTTCTCACAAAGGTCACAGTTATCGTCACCAACTGATACTAAAAGATTGGTTTTCCCATGATGGTTATTTTACGTCTAAAATATGACATCATTTATCACTTGGTATGTAAGTGGTTGCTTTGAATGATGTTCAGCAACCTTCAAATACTTTAAGAATTTCACCACTACTTTACCAAATCCACGACAAGCACCGCCCCCCTCCCGCCCTCATCTCCCCCCCATCATAATCCATTAATGCCTTCCCCCGCTTTTTTGCTTTTTTTTGGGCCACACTCTTGACAATCAAGCCAAGCCAAAAGAGCGCGTATAACCATGGTAACCAAAACAGCCTGATCCCTTTTCACGCCCACCCACACACACACACACACACACACACACACACACACACACACACACACACGCACACACACACACGCACACACACACACACACACAAATGGGAGAGAAAATGCAGATCGCGGTAGGGATATTCCTTGGAAAAAGGCTTTTGTGAACACACGGGTGGAGAAGAGGCCATTAATATTCTTTTGTGTGTCGCACAGCGCTGATTAAACTTCAAAGACACATGGAGCCGGCCCCCTTTCGAGGGAAAGTTCAGGCCCATTTATACTCTGGCCAACTCAAAAGGCCATCCAGACACACCAGGTTGTTGGAGGACGACCATCTGGCTCAAACTGTACAATTAACCAGAAGCTTGGCTGGTTGTGTTCGGCTCGTTACAAAAAAATGTGGGGTTATTTTTTATTTAATTTCTTGGCTTCGGCAGTTAATTTTATTCTCACGATGGCAGTGGAAGGTACTTAATTCACGCTAACACTGCCCCTCTGATAGAGCGGCAGTCGTGATAGTGATTGTGACAGTGATTGTGGTTATCTGTCGTTTCTTTGCCAGGCAGCAGAATGTTGCAGACAGAGGGGGAAACGAGACTGCCGAGAGCTGGAAAAAAAACAAACATCGTGGAAGAGGTCGAGATTAAATCACCTCACTGTTTTTGTCTGCGTCTGTTGCGGTGAATGCAGCGCAAAGGACGAGGCATCGGTGGAGCAAAGGCAGACAGCTGAGCTCAGGACAATGTCTGGATCGAAGGAGAACTGGACTTACGGTCTAATAATAGGGCTGTTACCTTCTGTAAAAGTGGAATAAGTTTTACCTATATTGTTGTATGTGAGGACCATATCCTTAAAAAGGTGCTAAAAATAAATTCAGAGAATATAGCAGCAAACAGCTATTTGCTATGTAAATCTATAGTAGAGTAATGCTTTCCTGAACACTTACTTTTTTTTATAGAATCAAATACATAATTAAAACCAAACTTATCAGAAAAATGAACACTTACATACATCAGCATGATAAGAGCTACCTAAAATCAAATACAAATTTAAGTTTTTGGTTTGGCTCCTGTTCCCATCAGCTAACATGTAGGGGGCGGGGTTTATGACGTATGCTGTAGCTAGCCACCAGGGGGCGATCGAGCCATTTTAAGCTTCACTTTTGGGGAGCTGTCTTGTCGTCCACCTTTGTATACAGTATTTTGTTGTAATCCGAGCTCAGTGTGTTTGTGCCCAACTAGCAAGCTAATCGCTGCTGCTCTACACTGCGCTAATACGGCGGTTAACGTTGATAATGCGACCCCGACCTAGCTAAGCTAGCTAGCTAAGCGCACATCAAAACATGCTTGCTTAAATGGCCATTATGGCTAAAGTTACGTTAGCAAACAGACAGAGCAACATGAGCGTCCCATTGGAGTCCGTTTTCTGACTACCTGATGAATTTAAATTCAATTTACTCTTAGCTCTGCTTTGGTCTCCACCACTTCCTGTGAAAAACATCTGGGTCTTTAGCTGCTAAATGTTCAACTTTCTTCACCAGCTGGTCGCTAACTTTGAGTCTCTACTGTTTGGTGTTGGGCCGGTTTGCATTCAGTGGGTTTGTTAGAGCCTTTGTGTCGGAAACAGTTGCGTACAGCAGTTGATGAATGCAGCTGAGACTGAACCATCTAGTAAATGTGCTATAAAACCAAAATAATGAGCTAAAAGAGGCTTAAAAGCCCAATTGAGCTGAAGAGCTGGGTGTTAATTCCCCATGATTTTGGCCCTTTTACAAAGACTCATTTCATTGAGTTAAGTTGATTCAAATACCTTACTCTTATGCAGACAATAAAAAAATGTGATCCCTGAAATATACTGTATACATTTTTCCAGGCCTGACTTAAGAAGTGGGGGATAAGACCAAAATCAAATGACTTCCCCATCAAAGCTTATTATGGGAAGATTAAAAAGTGCGACCATTCTTCCAATTAGCGCAAGCTTGACCGTAACCTTGGAAGTGCCCCGGCTAATGCTTGTCATATGATATGAGAAAGTGTGGAATGATAAAGATCACCTGGAAAAAAAAAAAAAAAAAAAAAAGAAGAGCCGGGTGAGTTTGCAAGTAAACGCCAACCTTTAGCTAGTGGGCTAATCCTTCCGGATGCTAGTCACGCCACTGTCAGCTTTGCTACACTAAGCTAAAGTAAGCTTGAGCCAGAAATCCCTCACAAGATCACATGAGCTCTCGTATCTGAGACTGTATCATTATAAAAATTTGTCACGTCACATTACAGTAGTCACTGAGCAGTGTCTGCAGCTTTACAGTTTGCTCTCCATAAGCCTCTACCTTAAAGTGAGCTAATTATGCGTGAGAGGCTTTTCCAAAACACTCGGCGGGAAATGACCTTTTGTTTCTGTCACCGTTTCACATTTTCCAGGTTGCAAGAGTAACATTTAAATGGTTATATAGGCCAAGCTGCCATGAGCGTAGCTGGCAGCAGTAGTAAGCGGTTTCTATTCACAAACTGCCCAAAGAAACGCCAACCGAGAAACCAAATCCTCCTTACCTTCCCAGAAGACTGGATTCCCTTGATCATGGCGAGGCAAACCATGGACCAGGCAAACAGCAGGCACACGGTCATCTTCCAGTTGAGTCCTCCACCCTCAGAGATGCTGTCGGAGATGTTCAGGGCCTCGCGGTACCAGTAGTAGGTGGTGGCCGAGCTCTTGTCACACTCCGGCACAACATCTACGGACAAAAAGGTTTCGCGGTTGACGGAACAAGCTCCACAAAAAAAAAGCCTTCGAGGCCAGTGAATCCTAACGTGTGCGACTGCGTCTTACATGTAGTGGTCTTGTTCTTGATCAGCGGACACTCGTGCCACGGCAGAGGCTGCTGGAAGGACTGGGAGAAATAGAAGAGACTCCAGCCGATGATGACGTTGTAGTAGAGAGCCACGAAGAAGCACACCTTACGGGCGAGAGAGGCGAGTTCAACAACACACAAAAGCCCGAATAATCATTTTTTTATCTACCAAACATGATCTACATATATTCACTACCTCGATTTTTATTCTTTCTTATTACAATAAAAAGAGCAACAAAAAAAAATTAAATACTAAACTGTTCCTTTCCTTTTGGCCTTATTTAGATATTCATGAGTGACTAATGTACAGTATCACCATGTTTAGTTAATTTGTCTTCTCAAAGACTTAAAATTAAAATTTGCCAGATAGCCATTACCGCCGCTGGAAACATGAAATAAAATACATCACTTCCTGAGACGCTATAAAGTTTCATTCAGTTATTATTGTCTTATTTTTTTATATGCCGCTTATAATATCCAGTTTTCTTAGGCTCAAAATTGCTTATATTTGAAGAAGAATTGTGATTCTAGTCTGAAATGTTCCGCAAACATTATGTAATGAAACCTTTTTATTTTACAATGCTGATGTTACAGTAGCATAATAGAGAATCCTGCAGTCCTACAACCAGGAAATGAGACTTCTTCGTTCTATGCCTGAAATAAGATCTGTGGTTAATGCAAGCTTAAGAGATTTGAAGTTTAGTTCTACAACATAGAACATGTCAATAACGTTTGTTGGTGTAGTTTGTTTATAGCCTAACGTTAGCTTTTTTTTTTACTTTTGTTTGCCACAGATTGCGCAATAATCCCCAATCCAATGGGAAAGATCCCATTATAATTTTTTGCCGCTCTGCCGCGTGACTCACCATGCAGCTGGCGAAGCCGATGCCCCCCAGCCGAGGGCTGATGTAGTTCCACACCCCGATGCTGCCCCTGCGGATCCGCTGTCCCACGGCGAGCTCCAGGAAGAACAGCGGGATGCCGATCAATATCAGCAGGATGAGGTAGGGCACCAGGTACGCTCCTGTCAATCAAAAGCAATACGGAGGGCGGGTTGAACGAAGCGCATGCGAAGGAGTGGAAACTGTGTCATCAGATAACGGTGACACCACCTCGGTTCCTGAAAGCACGTGGGCGCACAGACTCTCACATCTTGATATCTGTCACATGCAAGCATTGTGTATATAAATATATATATATATATATATATTTTTAAACTCACACATGAACGAGCAAAAAGCTTCCTCCTGAACGTAAACCATACTTCTACATAACGTCCTCCCGATGGTGACGCATTTGCCCCAAAGCACATCAAAAGCAGCCTCTTTAACAGAAGGCCTATTGTCTGGTTATCTCCCTCACACACACACACACACACACACACACACACACACACACACACATCTGCTGAGCTGCATCTGTGTGTCTCCACCTAATACATGCAACCGTGGTGTGTGGCGCAATCGAATAATTCTGGAAATACACTGAAGTCTAAAATTACCTTAATTGCAGTGGGATTACTTGGAGGCGCATCGCGAAGACGGCATTCCTCTCTAGAATTAAGGTCTCAGGGCGAATGACTACCATTAAGGCGGGCTGTGAGAGTGCGGTGCGATGAAGTACAGGGGGGGGGGCACATCTCTTGTGACAGTCCAGAGCACTTGTGAGCGGTGCACTGCCGGGCACATGATGTGCTGGAGGAGAACGAGGGAACCTTAAACTCTTTGTTTGGAGGAAATGGCCGGCGGTTCGATGTGTCTAGTGGCACCGGATGTTTTTTTAAATAATGTGTAATTTTTTTTTATTTTCTTGTTACTTAAATGCGCGATGACGGGAGGTTTGTCTTTCCCTGACGTTAAGTTCCTGTGTGTGTGTATGTGTGTGTGTGTGTGTGTGTGTGTGTGTGTGTGTGGTGAAGGTTGTGAGACTCTCAACCCACAGAGAGATCTGTCAGAAACCATTGCATCATTTCAAAACTGCATTTGTTGGAGGGAAAACAAAATACTTTTCTTTAAATCACACACTTTGTTTTGTAGTTTGATTTTGCTCCACACACCGGTGATCATCTGAAAATTCCCTTTTGTTAACTTTTCTCCACTCCTCTCACGGGCTGGACCACAAACCACAACATCAAATGTTTGCGCTGGCGGGTCGACGCGCTGTAATGTTTGCTGTGAGTCACCGGTGACGGCGTCAAAACTTCCGTCACGGGGTGTATTGTTTGTAGGATTAGTTTCATCCCCGTCTCAACAGCGTCTATTGTTTCATCTGTCCGGGGCCCTTCGTTCACATCCTTCCCCGAGTCCTGTTGTCCCTCCTCCCCCCTCCTCCCTCCCCTCCCTTTGGCCTGTATGGGAGTGGTTTGTGTACATACAGTACTACTAGCTGGTTCCTAATATTAAAACATCTAATTCTGGTTCACCGAGCACAAAGTTCACTCACGGAAAAGAAACATCGCTCAGCATCAAAAACCCCCCTCTGGTTCCCATTGTCTTTTGAAACCCTCGACAGTCTCCTTTGGAAACACTTTCAAACACGTTGAGGAAACAAACAGCCTCACAGCAGCGCATTTCATCTCTTCATCAAAATAGTTCCCCAGCTCTCTTCCCTTACCGATCACTCACAGTACATAGCTGGTTTATCCTGTCTAGGCATTGTACAGGCGAGTCACACTTCCGGGTTTTTTTTTTTTTGTGGTTTGTTTTTTTCTAGGCAGTGCCACATGTGCAGGAACGAGGGGCGTGGTGGATTTGCATACCTGTAATACGAGCAACGAGGAATGATTCACCGTCATCCACCAAACCTTTTTAAACATGAGTTCATTCAGGCCTCGTACGGTGAAGCGAAACACAGGATGCCACTGGGAGGGTTTCCGACCACACGTGTTGTTGTAAGTCACAGTTGTGGCTTAGTTTATAGAACAGGGTAGTCCTTCAATCAGAGGATCGGAGGTTCGATTCCCCGGCTCCGCTAGCCCATGTCGATGCGTCCTTGGGCAAGACACTTAACCCCAAATTGCTCCCGTAGGTACACTTCGGTGTGTGAATGGTAGCTACCCCTGAGGGGCAGGTGGCACCTTAGCCCCTCCCATCAGTGTGTGAACGGGTGAATGATGTCACGTAGTGTTAAAGCACTATAGAGAAGATCTATACAAGTACAGGTCCATTTACCATTTAATATCCATAAACTGTGGCACAGCAGGCTCTGGCTTTGAACTAGTGGTTGCCGGGTAGTTCCCGATGCATGCTACATAAAAGATGTGTGCATTAAAAATAAAAAATGGATGCACTGTTATTGATGAGCACAAACTCTGACAGGTTCTCGATACCATATTCAGAGAATTAATATGGCGGCAAACAGCCGTTATCGCTGTTTAAATATTTAGTGGAGTAATGTCGACCTGAGCAGAGACGTGAGTGGGTTTCTCTGTGCTTTGTGTCCCGCACACCGTCGGCTAATTCAATGGCCGCCGCTCTGCACTGCTCTCATACTGTGGTTTCAGCTGAGAATGCCGTCCCCCGACAGTGTTGTAATAAAATGATGATGGTAACAATGTTCGCTCACAGTTTACTTTAAATGTGAAGATTTTTTTCTTTGACGAGTCAGTCGGAAGATATTTGAATATTTTGTCACTCATGGGGGATTTCCAGTTTTTTCGCTACGGTCTGTAATTTTGTAAACGAAACAATTAAATGGAGAAAATAACAGATTGATCGATAGTGAAAGTAATTGTTGAAGCCAGCGCTCCAGACCACAGTGTTCTCCACAATGCTATAGAAGGAAATGTACTGTATGGTAAGTAAGTAGATGAAAGTCGTGAATGTACTCGCGTCAGATCTCACACACACACACACACACACACACACACACACACACACACACACACACACAGATCTGCCACATTTTAATCTAATGACAGTGGAACACAGCAGGGTGACCAGAGCTGCTTAAAACAGACCTGAACACACACACACACACACACACACACACACACACACACACACACACACACACACACACACACACACACACACACTATTCAGTACATGGTCACACACACACAGAGCTGGGCTTCTTACTGTATAATGAATTTTCTAACGTTTGTGTTTATTAATCATATTAAAATCGCATTGTTGTGCTTTTCACTTCTACTGATTAACACAGATTTCTGTTAATTTCTTTGTCATTTTTTCAATTTTCCCAGGAGAGAATATGATTTCATGAAATCCGTGTCAAACCATTGTGATGGCCCGTCCCACGTGAGATTACGTGATGCTAATTAATAATAATAATTGAATATGTAATAAGGAAAAATCAATAGAAGGCAGATATATAAAATAAGTTTTAAACAATTTATTCCTCATCTGGTTGTTCAAAGAGGAGTGAACGCTTTCCTCCATTGTTTTCCACGCTGATGATATTTTGGGGTCTTTTCCTTGTATTGTTCTACTTGGATTACAACAGGAATCATTGTTGTGGTTCCGTGAAGGTGATATAAATAAACTACACTTGGATTGAGATTATATCCTGTCTGGACAACATGTCTGAGACGGTTTCATTTAATCAGCTTTCCCGAGGCAGTCAATGGCTTTACGTAATCTCCAGGTGAGGAAGAGCAACACCGTCTCACCTTCACACACACACGTACACATTAGAGTATTAACCCTCAGCGTAACGCACCAACACTCCACCAGGAGAGAGTCAAGTAGGGCATTGTGGGTAATGAGGTTCTAATTACAGCAGGGGTTGAATGAAGCAGAGCTTCTCACAGAATTATTTCCTGCACGCTGACAGCAGAGTTATATATATATATATATATATATATATATATATATATATATATATATTGGCTGTTGTTTGTTGGTGAAACGTTGCAGACTGCACGCCGACAGACGGTCACATGACTCAAGTGTCGACCCTGAAGGTCACTGAGCAGTCTGGTTTTGACAGACGAGTGCCAAGCAGGAGGACGGGCTTTGTTTTCTCCATCTTTCTTACTCGCGCTAAGAATCCCACGGGCAGAAGTGAACACATCGCTCTTTAGAAGTGCATTTCAGGAGGAGCCTTTACAGCGTCCAAGCAACTGGATGATACATTGAGACTTTTTGGAGGAGATTTCCCCAAAGCAAGCGTAAAACAAAAAAAGACAACAAACAAAAACAAATACAATAAGGAGGGAGACCATACTTCTGGTTTTCTGAGATTATAGAAATCAAATTCCGGGCGCATTTGTGTAATTTATCATGAAAGCCGGGCTCTTTTCCTCCACGAGGCCACAGAAGTGGATCACATCCATAATTGATTTTGTCCTGGTTTGTCCTCTCTAGTAACACACAACTGTGGATCTCTCAGAAATTAGAGAAGTACTACATAGTCAACTTCTTTGCACTATTCAAAATGTGTTGTTTATGCTGCTTTAATCTAAATCTCTGCACCCGGAAGCACATGTGAAAGGCTCTGCTGGTTCATTCTAATGACCCACATTTAAAAGGATGAGTTAATCACAACTTGAATGGTAGTGTAGTTTTAACCAGCTTCACTATTGGTAATAAGTTAATTGCTGAGCTCTGACAACTCCGTTAAAAAGAGTAGTAGTCAAGTAGTCAAGAGATTCACAGACACACTTCCTGGTGCAACTTTAATCTTCCTCCTCTCGCCATAAGCGCCGGTTTCCTCTGCATTAAAGTCGTTATTACCGACGCTTTGGGGGCGCTGAAATGATACGACAAAACTAAAATAAGACCTACGTTGTAATAACCACAATCGTCCTTTAAGTCAAGAGGTTCTCCGTATCTCTTTCTAGCCAAGGACCCCTTACAAAATAGAGAATATACCTTGGAATACTTTCATGTAGCCTAGTTTTTTTCACGCTTCTACGGTCTTAAGTATGTGAAAGAACATAAAAAATTATGTTTTGGAAAGACGTGGAGGTGTGCATGAAACATGTTTGCGGATTCTACGAGTTATAGATTTTGTCGGATTAGAAAGTGATCCGTGAACACCGGTCGAAGCGCAGTGATGTGCAACTGTGACGAGTAATCATGAATATTAAATCTGCAGTTATTTTAGCTCGTTTCCTTCCTGATTTAAGTCGGTCAACACCGTTACCACCGACATATTGAATTATCTCTCACGACTATAATCGCGGTGATGGGTTTTTTGAGGGGGGGAAGGGTAGGGGGGGGGGGGGGGCGCCGACAGTAACTCACCCCCTCCGTTCTTCTGACACAGGTAGGGGAACCTCCAGACGTTGCCCAGGCCCACGGAGAAGCCGACCTGGGCCAGGATGTACTGGAGCTTTCTGTTCCAGGCCGGGCGTTCCTCCTCCTCGCCGTCCGAGCCCCCTTCCTCCACGTCGCACTCTTTCCCTTCCCCGTCATGGTTGTCGACGATCAGCGAGCTCTTCTTGAAGGAGTCGTCGCAGGCGTCCTCGTTGGAAAGCAGGTCCTTGACAGATTCTGTGACATCGTCGTCAAGCTCTCTCTTGACGGCCTTGCTGTTTTTGGGCATTTGATAAAGCGAAACAAGGGGCGAGGGGGTGGAACGTCTTTTCTGGTTGGCTGGCTTGGAAGGGCAGGGCCGGCGTCTCGTTGGAGGGGGGGGCGGGGGGAGTGGGGGGGGAGAGAACGTCACTTGTTTGAACTTTTGACTGCGGGGGGGCGGGGCCTAAGCTGCGGGGTCGTGAGGCGGTTCGTGGAGGGTTGAGTGATCAGGAAGCGGTTTATTTCGTCATTATCACCGAACGTCTGTGGGGTGGAAGAGGAAATATTGCAGTTAGCAAACAGCCAATTAAAGTGATCAGAGGGAGGGAAAGTACTGACAAGTTGCTACAAAGAGTCTAGGCGTCAGTTTTGTTTTGTTTCAGCCTCTAATTTTCGTTCATAAATTGCTGTCTGGCTGGTTCCACCCTAAATTACCTTCTTTTTTTTTTTTTTTGTGGAACCAAAACCTGCTGATAATGCCAAATGAAACCCCCCAAACCCGTCTCCTATACACAAAGCAGATGGACAAGACAGTAATCAAACTGAACAACCCAAAGCGGTGACGTGTTGTTTTATAGAAAAAAAAAATAAAACATTCAGAATTTCACACTCACGCCTTCTTATCCGCCTGCGAAACATTCCACAGAGAGAATTATTGCTTTATCCGAGTTATTTATCACATGGAAATCACATGACCGACTGGTGCATGAAGAAAAAAAGAAAAGAAAAAAAAAATGAATGAATGGGGGTAATTTTATTACAAGTCATTGTTCTAAAAACAAAACAAACCCCCCCAAAAAATGGAAACAGGGAACAGCAGCCTGGTTGTGGGACAGTGACGATCACGTTCCCAGCCTCCTGAATAATTGAAGACACGAGGCCATTTGCATACCAACCCAAACACTTCTTTTTCTCCTGCAGGATGGGGAAAGCCCTCATATGTGGCCCATAAAGGATGTACCAACTTCTCCATAAACACAGATAGGCTCGCGCAGGTGCCCGAATCAAAAATAAGGGAGGAGGAAACAAAGGGCGGTCTCTTTCTGTTCTTCTTTTTTTTTTTTTTAATTCTCATCTAATATCTAATATATCCGATATCAACAGCGCTGAGAGGGTGTGGACGGTTTCCACCCAAAGGGCGGGTTGAGGTGCGCAACATCGATGACTCTGAAATAATCTCCATCCTAGAGCGCTTTTGTTTACACTATCACACATTTCTTTTGGCCTTAAATATATTCCTAAAAAAAAAAACGCATCACAGGCGCGAAATACCCCGGATATAGGCTCTTCCGATGCGACCATGTTGCAGAAATAGGCTACAGCATGCCCAGATGGGGTGGGCACCTTTCACCAAGCAGAGGATTAAATGATTAATAGATTTCCTTCACTGCTTCTAGATTAGCCTGGTTTGCATGAGGCAAAGGCCGCCCTTTCATAATCCAAGTGAACGCAACACAGCGGCCCGAGAGGACCGCGGATGCTGAGTAACCTTCACTGCAGCCTTTTTTTTTTTTTTAATGGATACGGAGGCTGCACGAGGAGGCGGCATTTATTGCATGAGGATATATGATTTTAAACTGATGATGAATAAAACGCACAAAGACAAAACTGATTTTTCCTTTCTTCTTTCTGTCTGCACATGACTCAGGAATGACGAGGCCGACGGTAATGGGCTCCAATCAACGAGACAAAACATGCAGATGTAGATAATAATTATACTAATAATGATGATTATAATAATAATAATAATAAAACAACGGTCACAACTGGTGCCATGTGGCTACTGCGGGCACAATTTGTCCTCGGAGGAATGCGCATACATTATTGTCCTCCCTCCCTCCCACCCAGTCTGCATGACATCTATGTGAAGTGTTTCATCATTCGCTCGCCATACTCATCCTGCGCACTGGTACCTCAGTCAGCCTCACACACGCGCGCACGCGCGCGCACGCACACACACACACACACACACACACACACACACACACACACACACACACACGGCATGCCATACCTTTTAATCATAGGCCATAATAAAATCCCACTGAGGATGCCCGGCTCGCGGGTTGTACTCACCAGTGTTGGAATAGCAGTCGTCCTTCTCCTGAAATGATTGCGTCTCAAGGAATGAAATTGTGAGAGCACATGCACGGGGCCGTCATTATCACTTGCTTCAGCGTGAGCTCGTCTGTCGGGTGTGCTGTCACAGATTCTTGTGTCTCAGAGTTTCTGTCGGTCTCGGCCAGAAACATGGTGCGTTAAGAGGACGAGGGAAGGAGGGGGCGGGGGTGGTCCGCCTTCGTCGCGCCCATCGCGGATCATTTCCTCGCTCTTTCTTTGTACTTATCTCCCCACATGCATGTTGTAAATTCTTCTTATACAAGACTGTATATTATACATGTTTTTTTTTTGTTAGGTTTAAGGTAAAAATAACTAGTTTGTGTTTGTTGGAACCCCCCTGTCCCACTTGGTACGGTCCACTATTAAAAAGAAGGGGGGTGGCTCGGAGAAAATTCACAATGTGGCTCTGTTTATAAACGCTCATTTCCCTCTCTGGATATTTATACACTTCTACTTTCTTGCCGATTTATTTCCAAACTGCGCTTTTCATATTAAATTCCGCATTTAGTATTTAGAAAACGAGGTGTTTGATCAAGGTCTGCGTCTTCCGCCTCATCTCACGCGCACCCTTTGAGGCTGTTGCGAAAAAGAAAAGACATTTGCATCTTGCCCAGACGAGACAGATTTTTTTTTTTTTTTCTAAATCAGGAGACATATTCTATTATATGTGGCACATACTCTTTATTTTCTATAAATAATGCTATATTGTAGTCCAATAAGTCAGTGGAAATAACAAAATAAATAGAAAATAATCTAAATATTCTCGTTTTATTCAGGAAATGTATTGTGCGTGAAAATACCACCAGCGCATACAAAGACAAACTTATCGACACAAACAAGATACGAACTAACTAATAGAAATAAAACACGTTTAAAAAGTACTGTTGATTCATAATAAATAATAACAGATATGGCTAATAGTTAAGTATGACAAGATAAAATAAAGAACAATAGTAGTGGCTATTTGTATGGTAGAATAAATCAAATCATGTTGGACCTCAGGAGGTACATCTTTCTCTTAAGAGCAGCATTTTGTTCATATGATCTGACTGGTATTATCAATCTATATAATATATAAATAAGGTATGAGGGGAAAAGTTACATATAACCATACGCTGTAACATAGACAAGAACACATTGTCTTTAATATGAGACGGTAATATTATTATTATTATACTTTTTTTTAGCTAGTTGTACTGTATTGTGTTACTTTGCACATATACTTTACAATGTTTCTGAGGAAAATGTTGTATTTCTTTTTAAATTCCTTTTGCAGCAAAGATTTGGTTCCTTTGCAATTAGCAAAACGATTCATTTTATGAAGTACAGTCACAGATTAAGCTACTTTACAGTATGTGGCCAAGGCACAGCTGTGTTTGAGTGTTTAGTTGGTGTAGTTAAGCAAGAAAACCTGAGCTCAAACCTCTCAGTGGAATGGTGTGACTCAAAACAGTAACTGAGTCGTGGGAGGGAACTGTGCGAGTGCACTCATCCACCTCCCCATCACATCGCAGTTTCAGGGTCACACTTATGTTGTGCCTCCTTCACGTAATCCTTCCTGTTTTCACTTATCGTGCACATGTAGAAGGACTTGTGCGATCGTTCTGTGTCCCGTTCCATAAAGATTTAAAGGGACAATTTCGCGCTGATCGGTATCACATTTCCTTTCTGTCATTTTTAGATGAAAATGTTTGTTTACTTGTTGTAAAATGTGCTAAAAAAATGTGGCAGCAACGGATTGCATCTTGCTTTGATAACAGGGGAAGTAATAAAAAGAAGCAATCTATATCTCTGGGAAATTGTATCATAGTTGCCAGCAAAAAGGGCAATGACTAAAAACTAGTATAAAACCAAACAATGCATCCATTGAGATGGAAAGACTGAGTACCAACAATGAGTACCATCTCCTCACGCTCTAAAAGGACAATATGGACTTAAAGACATAGGAGTAACTTCATTCCCATGCTTTGGATTGTTTTTTCCCCCCATTGTTTTGTAAAATATCTTTAACTTGTCACAGATGAAAAGTGACAACATTATTTAAACTTGTTGCTCTACTGTCAAAAAGATCCTGATTGATAATTTGTGTGCAATGTCTACAACACACAAGCCCTAACCTGACAAAAGGAAGTGACGCAGTCTAAGAGGAATTTAAGGTGGCATTACCTGGCAAAGATGAGGAATCCGGTTTCAAGATAAACCGGCTTTCTTTTTTCGTTGCGAAACTATACTGGTTTTGTCTGAGTAAATCAATGAGTGTGAATTAATGCGGTCATCAACAATGATGTGGTCACACCGTCTCTAATGAATGAATGCAAACAGAAGGATTCACTCATATAGTTCTGATGCACACACACAAATATTTCTCTTTTTTATTTTTTATAAATGTAATACAAAATCCACAAATATATGCATTTAATAGAATTTTTCATCAAAAACATATTTGGATGCTGTCACATTTATATACAAACCATTGAACCTACTATCTGTAGCCAATTAGATGAGCTCTCGCTCTTACATCATACTCGGTTAGGGAAAGTGAAAGTGAAGGAGGGAACTAGTCAGACAGCTAATGTTAGCTTTGCTCACTGAATGTTGTCATAAGGAATCAATGGCTTGGCTTGTAGTGTCGATGTCACAATTAACTATTTTGTCACAGAAGACATGACCAGCCTGTATTAGTTTGATATTTTAGTAATATGACAGCTGGCTAACGCAAGCTAGCATTTGCTAACACAAGCTAGCATTTGCTGACACTAACGTTAGCTATGTGTTTGTTTGCCAGGTGATAGTTGTGACATTGCCATCAGTGCTATAGAGCTGCTACCCTCAACTTGGACTCAAACCAAAACAGTATATAAAATGTTACAGTATGTCAGACTTACTCAGCTGGCAAACATATAGCTAAGCTAACGTTAGCTAACATTGGTAACAAACTGTGACAAAATGTTAACGCACTTTAGTGTAGCTACATGTTTGTTTGCCAGATAATGGTCTTTGTTGCTGTATCCATTTGTTTGGGTTATTTTGGGGATCCTTACAGACTTATCTGCCCATGTTTGGTTGTTTTAACACTTGTCTGAGGTGCACAAATCAGATGTTTTGACCATTTCGCTGAAGCTAGCTGTCGTTTCCAGGAGATTCCTTTCCATCCCGCTCTCAAGCTCCCGCCCTGTGCTTGGTACATCCTTGTTGGGGTTGTGTCATGTAAATAGAATAGATAAATATTTAATTTGTTTGGGGCACGCTCATGGTAGAAGTTTGATGTCAGGGCTTTCTTCCAGAAAGGGTTTATTTTAACCCAAAATATATTTTCCTAAAAAGCCCCGAAGGAAAACTCCTTCCATGTGCTGGGAGCACGCTCCTGTGCTTGGTTGAAAATGGAGGAGACATCTGATTGGCTAGAGATGATTCCCTGTAGAAAACAATGCATTTGCAAATCCAGCGACATTGCGGGAGTCTATAAAACCCCACAAAAATGCAGAGACGTTAACACATGACAAGCCGTTTATTAAACGCAGCTTCAACAGCTTGTATATTCAAATATGCTTTTGATGAAAATTGCAAATCCCTTTAAATACATACATTTGTGGATTTCTATTATGTTTACATAAAACAAGAAACATTTGTATGTGCATCAGAAATACATTTGTGGATTTTGTTTACATTTATATTTAATCATAAATATTCTTTTGTGCATTAAAACATATTTTTGTGGAGAGATTCATTTATATATATATATTCTTCTGTGTGCATTCATTAGTATTGAGACGGATCTGAACCCACAGATGAGGAGAGACCGACACCACCCATCTCTTTGTCCTGAGTTGCCCCCGAGTCTGGTACGATTTCCACCCACAGTGTTTCAGGTGCATCGAGGACATCCTCTCAGTAATCTCACGGTCGACATCAGGAGGTCTTTGCCAGGCCAAAACGTGTGTGTGTGTGTGTGTGTGTGAGAGAGAGTGTGTATCTGATGCTCACACAAATCCTATTACTTCCAGTTCATAGCCCTTATCGCCGCTCTTTATAACTCTCCTCAAGGGTGAAGAAGTATTGTGTCGTATAACTGCGAGCTCCTCCTGGCGTGAACTCGTTGTACAAAATGTCCAGGGTATTGCCCGCTCGCTGCACTTTTTCCCCTCTCTGCATGAGCTCAGCCTGAGTAACGCTCTTATTGATTCCTGCTGATAGCCTCCATGTCATCAGAATGGCCCCACAGAATCACAGAGGAAACCAACGCTCCCCTTAATTCTATTAGTGCACGTGTATTTTGTTTGAGCTGATGACGCCGTGTGGTTCACTTATGCATTATTTAGGAATACGAGTCTCCACCCGTTCAGAAACCAAGAGTGGTGTTATTGTTTGCGTGATCACGTGATCTGTTCAGAGAATAGCGCTGTGGATTATTGTTGAACAATAGCTGTGAGAATGTGGGCGCTCTCTTTGTCCCTTTTTCCCTTTTTCTGAGTGTGTTTGAGTAGATCACCTCCTGTGGTCAGTGTGTGTGTGTTCAGTGGTGAGCGATGTGTTCAGACAACCTGTATGAGGTAAATAGGAGGTGACAAGTGTCTAAATCCATTCAACTCTGAAACTCTTCTTAGGCACAGCCGGCTAACAATGACAGTGTTAACATGAGGATGTTTCCAATAATATTTACTATTTCACCATCTTACTTAAGTGTGTTGTCACGCAAGCATGGGCTAATAGATTGCTGCAGGAATGAGTCCTAAAACCTGGAGGGTTAGCATTTCTGCTCCTCAGGCTCCTCCTTCCCTTGAAGTCAGTTGTTTTTTTTTTTTAATGGGTTTTTGGGTAGATGCCTGAATCAAGGTCCGAGGTTAACACAAACTTAACGCAGAGGTGAAATGAGAAATGCCTTTTAAACCAATCAGGTCACATCCCCGCTCTTATTGTGCGTCTATTTAACAATATATCATATATGTATCATTTACTATCCTCTGTAGCTCCTTATCCTGCTGTATTCTAAGCCCGCCCACTTTTTAGTGGTCCAATCAAATGCGAGGGATTTGTATCAGTACGTCTCTCGAATATTCCTTTTCACTGAGAATTTACAGTATTTTAATGTTAATGTTGTCTATGTCATGAGTCATAAATTGAAGCAGAGGTCCTCAACCTTTTCACGATTGCTCTGATTAATAAATGTAAATGAATAATGTGTGATGACAGCTTGGTTTAGTCTAGTCAAGTTTCGTCAGAAACTCATGTGCGCACACACACTTTGAATCTCAAAAAACACACACAATAAATCTTATTCTGAGAGAAATTACATCACGGGTGCAGACGATTCCCCAGTCAACATATAGAATTTTATTTCGCTCTAATTTTGCTTCATCAACGTTTTACTGTTTTATCATGAGCAATTTATTTAGTGTTGTAAATAATTTTGTATATCTATCTATCTATCTATCTATCTATCTATCTATCTATCTATCTATCTATATATCTATAGATAGATAGATATATATGTTTCTTTAAGTTAATGGTTGCAGCTGAACCACATGACCATGCTTGAGGATTGGTTCAAAGATGAGCCTGGAGAGGCTGAAGTGTAACTTTTCAGATTCATCCTCCAGAGACCATGAATGTCTGGACAAATGTTCAAGGCCCTCCAATAGCTGTTGGGATATTTCCGTCAAAGAGGTGAACCATCTGAGGAGCCATGCAGCTATAGGATGGCAAAGAAAATGTCAATATGCTTACTTCTTAATCAGTTAGGATCAGAAGAGGCCTCCCTTCACTAAATTACTCTTTTGTTTGACACATTTCAGTGAAAGCAAGAAGTTTTTAGTTTCATGAGGCGAGGAAATGGGAAATGAAAGAGGATGTTGGTCTGGAGCCCCAAACCAAAACCTAACTGGTATCTCTGCTGCTGGTTCAACACCCAGATGGCCGTCTCTCTCTCTGCAGCCACTGTAGATGCAGTGGGCAAGACAAAACAGAACACACAGGACCAGCGGCTGAGGATGTACAACAAAGCTGACAAGCCTGGGTTAACCTGCTGGGAATTGGATGCAGTGGATTTGTGTGTTTAGGTGATTGTGAGTGATTGTCAAGTCATAAAGCAGCGGCTGAAAAGAGCCGGCGTCAGCTTTGGCTAATAGGACGGCAGAAGCTCAAGGTGATTTTCTAAACATTTCTCGATGGCAGAGGGGCTTCAGAGGCATGGACAGCTTACAGCTCAATCTATGGAGCCAAAGAAGAAACATTTTGCTGACCATGAACCTCTCCATCCTCTTTTTGCAGTATGCCCTTTCCCATCCCTCTCTCTCGCTCTCCCCTCATTTCCTGCCATCTCTTATTTACCTGCATGTGCCTTCCACTTCCCATTCTACCATACCCTTTAGTATAACAGAAAAAGAAGAAGTATCTCCAGATCATAGACTGTATACAATAAGTGGACATAGTCACCGTGACGTCACCCCTTGGTTTGTGGACTGCCGTTTCGAAGCCTCAAGTTCGGCATTTTGGCCGTCGCCATCTCGTTTTTTGGATCCAGAAATGACACGAGAGGGTGGGGCTAAGTACGACTGAGCGCTGAATACGACATTTTTAGGTGCTCAAACAATGCAATTAACTTTAATGAAGGGAAAACACACTGTGAAAGGGTTCAAGTTTTTATAACGAAAGCACAGACAACTCCCAGACCAGACAACGCCGTGGTAACAACCTTTCAATCACCTTGTAGCCCCGCCCCTAAAGCATCCCCTGCTTTATGGTCTGTTTGACTCTAAATGGACCATAATTTACTAAATGAACATCATGCTGTATTGAAGAAGACTTGAAACTAGAGATTGAGACATAAACTCATGTTTACAATGTTTACTGAGGGAATAAATCAAGAGAGAAGTAGAGTCATTTTCTATAGACTTCTATACAACCAGAGGAGTCGCCCCCTGGTGGTCAGGAGAGAGAATGCAGCTTTAACACATGAAGCTTTGACTTCTATACAACCAGAGGAGTCGCCCCCTGGTGGTCAGGAGAGAGAATGCAGCTTTAACACATGAAGCTTTGACTTCTATACAACCAGAGGAGTAGCCCCCTGGTGGACAGGAGAGAGAATGCAAGTGTATGGCACTTCCTCATTGGCTTTAGAAAATGTATGCAATTTGGAAAGCAGACTGCATATGAAAGATTATAATCAGTAAAAATGTTACAAATGCTGATACTTTTACTTATTTTATTTCCAAATGGATCGTATTAAAAAAAACTCACTGAAACTAAACTACTGTAGTCAAATCTGCAAGCAATGGGTGGTTATTCGCTGGGGCTCAATGTACTGCAGACAAAGTAGCTAATAACTGTCACGGATAACAAATGCGATAATAGTGTCGAACGTTTTAGTGAACAAACTTCTCGTTGAGCCATTTTCAGTTTTTAGAGCCTGGTGCAATGTCACAGTTTATGATTTTACAACACATAATCTTGCAGAAGTACTTTTTGATACCTCCTTAACAGTGTTAATCGTCATAATCAGTCCCCATGGGGACAGTTGCATTCATTGACGTTGTATTTTATCAACGAGTCTCTTGTCTCAGTTTCATGAAGTTCACACACTCGATAAGCATGCATTATGTCAGGGATGCTCCTGGTAGTGAGAATAATGATGTGTGTGTGTGTGTGTGTGTGTGTGTGTGTGTGCGTGCACTGTCTTTGTGTAAATAGATGACGGCTCAGGAATCAGCAGCTTTTAAAAAATGTCACTGGCCGGCTGGAAGAATGCTCCTTCTTTATGGAGTATGATGATGAAGATGCCTGCGCTCATGAGGCAGACTGTGCGGCGTGCTGCATGTCTGTCATGTGTAAAGTCTGAAAAGATCACTTCTATCCTCCAAAAGGGTAAAAAAAAAAAACGCTCCCTTAAGGTTGTGTGTGGTCAAACTGATGAAACACTTAAGGGAGCGGATTCCTGATCAGACTGATGTTCATGTAGCAGCAGTTACATGAACAATACAGTTTTCATAATGCAATGAAACATAACACAATAAATACATATGTTTTTCATCTTTACCTCCAAAAAAAACAGGTTTTGAATATTTGCTCTGATGTTGTTGACAGATAACTGGTTATTGTTGTGATATTAAATGATTGAATTCAATTACATCGCAACCAAAACTGGTATAAATATAGGATTAAATATATAATAAAGGTCTGTTAACTGTGCTGCTACATATAACTGTGCTCCTGTCAAGGGAAATGTGTGCATGGATGGACTGATTTATGCATTCATGTCGCAGTCCAAAACCTCTTTATACAGTAATCTTGCCTCTCTTGAATTTGCATTAATATATTATCACATGCAGACGGGTGAAAAAATACATGGAAAGAAAGAAGGAGTGAGTGAGTGAGTGAGTGAGTGAGATGTGAGATGCTTCACACAAGTGTGCTGCCTGAATCAGAGCATTAATATAGCAGAACTATATTAATTACATTTTCTATGTGAAGATACAGTAGTGATGTCGTAGTCATCGCTAGCTCTCTCCATGTTGAGAGCCCTGCGGCTATAACCTCTTCGCAATAACATCCTGGAATTACATCAATTGTGTCATGTTTGAAAAAGCTGAGCGGGCGCTGTTGATCAAAATGGCAAGAAAAAACATCTAATGGTGACTAATTAATGTGTTACGTCATACATCAAGAGAAAGGCACAGAACTGACTGCTTGACTCTGCTTTCTGAATGATGCTCTTTATCCTGATATAATGATGGGAGTGGTCACAGACCTCTTGTCTTACTTTATATATTCATTTAAACCTTTTGTTGACTTCTTTGTTGCCACTAGTCATGCTGTGACTCTTTCTCTGAATAATCGCCAGTATTTTCCTCCTCATGGTCTAAATTATAATCTGTTTTTAGTTATTTTTTTCCGAGCTGAAAAACCATCTACAAAACAGCTGCAGTCTGTGAATCACACAACTCAGTGGATGAGTGTGTACTTTGGCATTATAACCCAATGTATAGTGTTCCACATTAGTAAAGAGAAAGGCCGGAGATAAGAAGCAGAATCATTTTTTACTCACCTGTGGAACATAAACTGAGGCTTTAATTCATTCCCCAAAAGTTAATCGATCAATCGTGAAATTTGTGTGTTTTTTGTTTCTTTTTAATACCAAAATGTTCTAGACCTGGGTTTAGTGTCTTGTTCTGAAATAGGAATAAAACACCTGTACCTGCTGTTCTCCATTCTGTGCTGCTGTTTTGATTTTTTGCGATGGTAAACACGGAGCCGGTCACAGATGGCGGCTTACCTTGCCTACCTGTTGAATTCTTCATGACCTGACGCTGACTTTGGTAACGTGATGCCATCCGGCCGTCACGAGTTTACCCCTGCCAGACCTCTGATGGAAAGTTAAGGCATATTGGTTTTCACTGTGTCACAGAGACGCAAGTTGTCAGCCAATGGGAATCAGAGCTGGCATTAATGGGCGAACAAAAGTTTCTCCTCGGTTGTGGACCCAAGCTGTCTGAGGTGAGAAAAAAAGAAGGTATGTAGGGCAGCCTATAGGGAAATGCATCACATTTTCTCCATTTAAGGGCACCCATTAACGCACTGCATGTCGTTTTCCCCACTGAAAGGGCACCCTAGGGTCATTTATCATGTTTTGTCCACTGAAAGGGCACCCTAATGGGCATTTATTATGTTTTATCTACTGTAGGGGCGTCCAAGAAGGCACTTTATCATGTTTTCTCCACTGGAAGGGAACCCTAAAGGGCATTTATTATGTTTTATTAACTGTACGGGCGTCCAAGAGGGCACTTTATCATGTTTTCTCCACTGGAAGGGAACCCTAATGGGCATTTATTATGTTTTATCTACTGTAGGGGCATCCAAGAAGGCACTTTATCATGTTTTCTCCACTGGAAGGGCACCCGTGAAGACATTTATTATGTTTTATTAACTGTACGGGCGTCCAAGAGGGCACTTTATCATGTTTTCTCCACTTGAAGAGCACACTGGAGGGCAATTATTATGTTTTATCTACTGTAGGGGCGTCCAAGAAGGCACTTTATCATGTTTTCTCTACTGGAAGGTAATTTATTATGTTTTATCTACTGTACGGGCGTCCAAGAAGGCAGTTTATCATGTTTTCTCCACTGGAAATGCACCCTAAAGGGCATTTATTATGTTTTATCTACTGTACGGGCGTCCAAGAGGGCACTTTATCATGTTTTCTCCACTTGAAGAGCACACTGGAGGGCATTTCATCTTTTTTTATCTTCCGTAGGGGCAGTCGCCCCCACTGAATCTTATTGTCAAACTAACTTAACAACTATCTCTTTACATAGCAAGTGATGGAAATGTATTGCATTACTTTTGACACCAGTATTAAGGGAAGAGTGATGTGTAGAAGTAAAGAAAAGGCAGCCAAACACTGGAAGAGAAACTTTGAACTCTTAGGTCTGGCAACCAAAAAACCCTTTGACTTTGTGCATCACTGACGTTATTAACTCCCACATAAAGCGGTAACATCCTGCAACTGTTATCCAACCCTATGATGTAAGTATATTTAGATTAACTATTTATAACATCATACACTCTTTAACTTACAGATCTTGAATGTCTGCTATTGTCTTGAAAAGCTCCGTTTTCACCCAGGGGAAACAACGTGCATTTCATGTGCTGTCTGGTGGCTGCTTTGAAAAACAAAAAGAAAAGCCCGTGTGATATGATAGGCAATGTGCAGCTCAAACTTGCGCTGATAAAACAAAAGAAAACAGTCAGCGGTGAGGCAACACTGATGTTCACCTTGACAGCCTTGATTCAGTTTTGTTTTATTTTTTGTGAAGACTGGAGTGAAATGAGAGCGCGAGGCCATGAGAAGTGCTGACGGCTGGAGTTTGGATGGGCGAAATAATAATGGAAACACTAGATGGTGATGGATGCTATCTGCTCCCACCGTGTTGTGTCTTGTCTGAGTCAAAGTTTATTTTTTTTACTCGGGGTTACTCAAGGATGGGTTTTTTTTCTCACCCAGGGGATTTCTTGCGCCCAATCTGTCCCTTTTCTTTTCTTTTGTAGAACAACTGACCACCAACAACATCCTGCCACCTCATGTACCAGAGTAGGTGCAGCTGTTGGCACAGGTCGTGTTCTGGCGCTCTCATCCTTTGCTACAGCTCTGCTGTGTGTCCCTGTGCGCTTATAACTCTGTGAGCCGTGCTTATCTTATTACGGGGCCGAGGACCAACAATGGTTCCAATCTTTCAAGCACCAGTAAAGGCCATACTACAGAGCCCGGAGTTTTTGATATGTTTTTTTTTACTTTCTACCTGTGGCTCTATTTTCTGTTTTTTTCGTAGTATTCGTATTTCCTTCATTGAATTCCAAACAAAATATAAACATGAAACACATCAAATCTATTCAATAGGTTTCTGGAGACAGGTTGAATCCATGGACTGCATTAATGACGTGGACAGCCTTCGGTTTGTGGACTGCCGCTTTGAAGCCTCGAGTTTGTCATTCAACCCGTCGCCATCTTGGTTTTGTCCGTCACCAACTTAATAATAATAATAATAATACATTTTATTCATATAGCGCTTTTCACAATTCTCAAAAGGCACTTTACAAAACATTAAAATCATCATAAAAGAGCTATACATTAAAAACATGGAACACACATTAGTCATAAATTAAAAGCACTTCTGAAAAGGTGGGTTTTGATTTGTGATTTGAATATAGAAAGGTCAGTGCACTTGTTCTTTTGCAACCAGAAGTGACACGAGAAGTTGGATCTAAGTTCAACTGAACGCTGAACAGTTAAGCCACCGAATTGTTGCAATAACTTTCATGAACTGAAAACACACTGTGAAAGGGTTCCACAACGCCTATCCTCCTGTTCCCGGCACCCTTTGCTCGAACCACACCCATCCTCCAGCTTGATCTTCATTTTGATCACAACAACCACAATTGTAGAGTTTCATGACTGCATCTTGCACAGTTGCACAGCTATTGCGGTGATGAAAACGTGTCCACAAACTGACTCACACAGAAAAAGAAAACCCAAATTCTATGATCCCATTGGTGGTACAGGAAGTACTATTGCATGGTAGTTAGGACACAGCCATGATTACAAAATACCATGGTACCTCCGCATATTCAAACACTTAGAGGTGGGCGAGATGGGCAATATATCAAAATGTTTCACAGTATTTTTTCCAAAACAGTGTGTTAACAATTTATGTTGTTGAATAAAACGTGACAATGTCTTAAGCTGGTGTTAACCACAGACCTTATTTCAGGCATATAACCCAAACCCGCTGACTCAGAGACGAGGGAACCGGAAAAGTTGCCCAGTGTGGACATGTGTGGGCTCCAGCCTGCTACAACCCTGCAAAGGAAAAAAAAACAGGTAAAAATAATGGATGGATACACATGTTAATGATGTATGTACTAAATGATTCAAAATAAAACGTTAAAAGATTAAGCTCAAATTTAAGCTACATTGTTTTTCAGGATCAATTTGCAAATTTGCTCCGACAGATTTGGGTACAATTTAAATATCAGTCATTTAGATGGAAGAAGAGTGAGCCACTAAATCTTGATAAGAGAATTTTTTGAATTTTATGATCATACAGAGGAACAATAAACTACAATTTTTAATGGAACTGCCCTACAGGCACTTTCACACAATGTTTCAGGTCGTGACACCCAAGTCCACACACACGCACGTGCACAGGGCTCATTTTCAACCACATAATGGCAGTAATGTGGCTCCGGCTCACCTCTGGCGCTCGCTGGCTGGAGGCGGGGATGCTTTTTTTTTTCAAAGAGGGGATTAACTGCGGCAAACCCTCCTCTCTTCTCTCGCTAGGAACTGTCCTGTGACACAAGGCCAAGAACAAGTCATGGGACCAGACAGAGTACATCACGGCACTAACTCTAGACCTGGGCCAAGTGCTCCTTTTATGGTTGGTTTTATCCCTCCTAGGCACCGGGATGGGGGAGTTATTAGTATTATTATCAGTATGTGACAGCAACGTCAGAGATTTAAAGGTTTGGAGAATACATCCATTTGCAAACAGGTGAAACCCACTCCAATGTTTGTTAGAGTCATACTTTAATCACCAGACTGTATTAAAAACTTAGATTCTAACCCCCCCACGCCCCCATACAGTATATTATTATTATATCAGAACCAACATGATTAACTTATAAATTGTTGGTTATCAAGCTACAATAAAAGGCTCTTAGTTCCTGAAGAGTTGCCAATAACCACCTTACAATGCCATGTTAAATGTCATGTTAATTGAATGTAATTGAATAAAAGTGGAACAAAATCTCCCGCACACTGTCACGCTTACGACTTGTGTATTTATTCATGACTTTTCGGTCGACAACGTGAAAATACTGAGTGAGCCGCCCTGCACTCTTGTGAATGGCTGCACTGTTCCAGAGTCAATTCCTCTGCCTTTACAAAGATAGACAACTTACAACATACTTCATGTTACTACATACTACAAACAGTGACCAGAGTTTCATCTCGAAAGAAAAAAAAGAAAAAACCCACACAATTTAATGTAATTTAAACGATAATGTTTTTTTTATAACAACATTAAGTTGGTCATAAATCTACTTCCCTGAAGTAAATTACAAATAGTTTTTATCAACAAATAACAACAAAGACTAAAGTTGTCATGTTTTATCGGCCTTCCTCTCAAACTTGCGGCAAACTCCGCAATACACAGTTGAAGTTTTGCCCACATCCTCCTTCACGCCAGCAAATAAACTCCCGTTTTCCAGGATAATTGAGAAGCTTGCATGCACTTCAGCTCATAAACTCTGTCTTTACCAGCTGACATTTTCCAGGGAGTCCCCGATCGACACTGTGTGTCATGTGCAACTTTCAACAGAAATACGAAGGAAGTGAGATGGTTCAAGTTGCAAGTTAATTTATTGAGCACATTTAAAAACAATAAAAGTGAAACAACAATACAATATTTTTTGCCTGGCAGGCAAGTGCATTGCTAGATTTACTAGCCCGACGTGGCATTTTACTTGCCCAGGGAAAGTGGGAAATCCTGTATATGCATACTTGTTAAGTCTTCCATCCCTCATTAGAGTACACAAAAGAGCTCACATTTCATCGTGCCCCTGGTTGTCAATGTTACCATTGATAGCCCTGTAGGCAAATTCTGTTCTCGGCATGTGACTGTTGAACATTTGCAAAGAAGATGTGAGCAAATGTGTGGATAAGACCTCGGAAACGTGGCATAAACCTTGCATTGGCACACACAGATTTTACAAAACAAATAAGACGAAGTGTCTAAATTACCTTTTTTTTTTTTTACGGTAAGTCAGTGAACCTGCAACAGACTACTCACAGCTCCCATCTTGTGAGGGGAGGATTCTGAGTCCAGTAATCCCAGTCATTTGAAGCAGATTTAAACGTAGGTCACACTGGAAGCGTAATGGTAACTTTGAAAGGCAATCCAAATCTGTGGTCAAGTCCAACCGATTCACAGCTGGTGTCATCACACTGACGGAGAGATAATCTCCGTTAGGAGGGTGTTGAGGATGAACCGGTTGAACTCCCCTAATTTAAGACAATGTTGTGCAGGCATAGCTTCTGTGAAGAATGTTGGTTGTACAGTACAAGGAAGAATTTGATTTGACAGAAGATAACTACAAGAATGCAACATAAGAGCGATTAGGCTTACAGAAGCATTCGTGCAGGATTAGCTGGCTTGAATATTTTCCCCCTCAGCGTGCACCTAATATGTTTTAACTACCATCAGGTCAACATACAAGTTGCCTTACTCTCAGAAGCCTATAATCTGGCTCAGGGCATTGAGAACAATCATCCATTTCCCAGGACTGGGGTCTGTATTGTCTGAGTTCATTCATGGGTAATATTTTATTTCTGGATGGTATTTTCATTTTAGGTTCCAGTGATTAACAGTACAAAAGCACAATTTAGTAATTATTATCATGGATTGTTAACATGGATAGATTACTGAACAGACCTACTGTGTACAAGCTCCGGGGCTCCCTAACTTTTGTTTTAAGCTATTGCTAACATTTCTTATTGGGAAGTCACGCAGAGAAGTACAACTAGCAAAAAGTGATGCAAAACTACCACAGGGACATAAAACTACCAAAAATATCAAACACAAAATGACCACAAAAAGACACAAAACTTCCACAAAGTGTTGCAAAATGACCAAAAAGGGATGCAAAATAACTTCAAAGAATTGCAAAAGGACCAAAATTAGACACAAAAGGACCACAAAGAGACAGAAAACTTCAACAAAGAGGAACGAAAAACGATCAAAAACAGACCCAAAGTCACAACAAAAAGATGCAAAACGACCAGAAAAAAACAAAACTTAAAATACATGAACAAAACTACAAAGATATTCAAAACGACCAAAAAGAGACACAACATGACAACAAAGAGATTAAAAATGATCAAATAGAGAAGCGAAACGACTACAAAAAGATCCAAAACGATCAAGTAGAGAAGCCAAACAACAACAAAGAGATCCAAAACGATCAAATAGAGAAGCGAAAAAACTACAGATATCCAAAACGATCAAATAGAGAAGGAAACGACTACAAAGAGATCTAAAACGATCAAATAGTGAAGCGAAACGTCTACAAAGAGATCCAAAACGATCAAATAGAGAAGCGAAACAACTACAAAGAGATCCAAAACGATCATATAGAGAAGTGAAAAGACTACAAAGAGATCCAAAACGATCAAATAGAGAAGTGAAAAGACTACAAAGAGATCCAAAACAATCGAATAGAGAAGGAAACGACTACAAAGAGATCTAAAACGATCAAATATAGAAGAGAAACGACTACAAAGAGATCCAAAACGATCAAATAGAGAAGGAAACGACTACAAAGAGATCCAAAACGATCAAATAGAGAAACAAAACGACTACAAAGAGATCCAAAACGATCAAATAGAGAAACAAAACGACTACAAAGAGATCCAAAACGATCAAATAGAGAAGGAAACGACTACAAAGAGATCTAAAACGATCAAATAGAGAAGCAAAACGATCAAATAGAGAAGGAAACGACTACAAAGAGATCAAAAACGATCAAATAGAGAAGCAAAACGATCAAATAGAGAAGGAAACGACTACAAAGAGATCCAAAACGATCAAATAGAGAAGCAAAACGATCAAATAGAGAAGGAAACGACTGGAGAAAGACACAAAATGACCAGAAAGAGACGCACAAAACAATTACAAAGACATGTGAAACAACCAAAAATATGTCTCATTGAGTCTCTGGGTCTTGTTCTAATGTAGAAGGGGTAGGGGGCCTTTACATGTCTGTTCCCAGGGGGCCCTTTGTCTCATAATCCGCTTTTATGATTGTTAATATCTTGTAATTGATAAATCTGTGACTTGCAGTAAGAGAAAGCTAAAGGGCAGCTCAGGGCGGTGGTCATTTTTTTTCCTCCCTCCAATCCCTTCTTTCGTCAAAGCCCCCAGATGGAACCGATAGGCTTGATGGTCCCAACGGCTGCCAAGATAATGGCTACAGACGAGTAACAGAAAACCCTTGACAGTGTAAACACGCGGCCGCTATCCAAACCGCCGCTGCGTTCGGGCCGGAGCCGCCATTGACTGGCGTAATCTGCTGTGTTAATCTGCAGCTTGGCTCTGTCTGGCTGCTGTCTGGGTTCCGTGCACTTGGACAAAAGCGACGGACACCTTGCCCACTGACAAAGGGCCCGGCCCTAATCGGAGCGGACAAGGCTTGCTGATGGAGCCTTTTTGAGCAATTGAACTTGGTGAATGAATCTTAGAGGACCTAATGAAACATAAGGGAACGGGGCAGTTTGACTCCGACAAGCGGGGGGGCAGCACCAAAAGTGCCCCCCGCTTCTGCCCGTCAGCCTCAGAGCTGAAGTTGTGCTCTGACCCGCGATGGACCTTTATGAAAGCATGTCTGTGTGTCGGAGCTGAGAAGATTCTGATGCTGTTGACCCCCGCGGGGCCACATAGGTGTTGTGGATGTGGTCCCTTTTTTCATTGTCGTTGCGGAATTCGGGTTTCGGCCTTTGAAGGAAAAAGTTAGTCTGATGTGGCGCCATTCTGTTGTTTTGTTTTCGTCCTGGAAAGTCACGACAGAGGAGAACAGGCCTCGGTGTGTCTCCGGAGCAAACAGTTTTGGGGATGGAGGACACGCTGTTCTTCTTTGATGGTTTTTTTGCGGAAGGAGACTGGGTTCCTTTTAGAAAAGCCCCTGGGGGAATGTGTATGGGAAAACCTGTGTGGGCCACTGGAATCTCCTCAAAGAGAAGGAGTACAGCACGAGTGCGGAGACTTCACCGCGGGAGAGAGGAACTGGTCTTTGTGATCAGAAATGCCGTGGAAAAAGTGTGCATTGTTCACAGCCCGACCCATTTTTTGTTCTTCTGGTCCTGTGATTCACCTACAAGGTCTTAGGCTCACTGACCCCTTGGAGCTGGAATGCCCAAAAGGCCCACACAAGTCCATCACACTGCATTTCATTTACACCGAGCCTCAGATTGCTTATTGTGCCGGAGTTTAACAAGTTGGCAAGTGTGGAAAGTAAAAAAAAAAAAGAAGAAAGGTTTTGGAGGAGAGTAAAGACATTCCATGTTTTCATTTTTAAAGATCGGACTATCTGGATAGATAGATAGATAGATAGATAAATACTTCATTAATCCCGCAAGAGGAATTATTTTCGCTACAGCAGCATTTTTACATACAGGTAAGAAAAGAACAATATATACAAAAAATATAATAATAATAATAATAAGAAAATAAGAAAAATGCACAATATATGCAACAAATAGAATATAATGATAATAAAATTAAAAATTAAATTAACTAACAAAACGAAACAGTAGTGCAAGATTTAGCCAACAAACAAACAAAGGTGCTATAGACTGTTACTGTGTGAGATCAATTGGTCAATTAAAGATGTTAACCTAAAAACTACAGCGCTTACATACAATACAGAACAAAACAACAATACAGAAAACAATACAACAATACTGACCATGCCAAAGATCAATATAGAAGATATTGCATCTAATCTTCCTGGAATTTATAATGAGAAACAACGATTGTGGAAGGTCATCATTGTTCTCATCTTATCTTTTCCCAGAATCTTCAGACATACTTCTGATGCAACACAAGTGGGTCCTTTGTCCTTTATTTATTTATCTGAACTTTGAGACACTCATTTCATGAAACCATTCATAATCCCTCCATTTTTTCTAAACTTCATTCTTTATTCTTCAGTTTTATTTAATTTTTTTCCCCCTGTTGTTTACTTTTTTCTCACCTTGTGTCTTTGTTGGTATGTAAGTAATATATGTGTCTCCCTTTTTCTATTTGTTAAAGAAATCAATAAAAATTCAAGTAAAACAAAAAAAAAACAGATAAATAAATATTAATATAACAGAAGAAAATGCATGTAAATAACCGTAGTGATAAATATAAATAAAAATGTCACTTAAAGAAATATTAACCTTTTGCTAATTGTAAGTTTCAACGACAAGAAAAAGACAGATTATTCTTTCTCTTTGCAAACCAGGTGAAACAAAGAATATATACAAATACTTGAACATGAAACATTCACATTTATTAACATTAAGTTTGATATTTATTAGCATTATTTCCTACCTAAAATCCTCCTCATTCTCAGTGTTTTAGTTCATTTTGTTAAAGAATGCATGAATAAATAAGTAAAGAGGTGAAAAGGAAACCACAAAGTAGGGTTTACATGTTGCACTACCTTGTCATTGGTTGGTTGGTTTATAAAGCACTGAATGGTTCAGGGCCTGAATATATTTCTGATTTGCTGCTACCTTTTGAACCATCCGACCCCTGAGGTCGTCTGGGACTGGTCTACTTTCTGTTCCCAGAGTCAGAACTAAACATGGAGAAGAAGCGTTCAGTTTTTCTGCTCCACAAATCTGGACCAAAGTTCCTGAAAGCTGCAGGTCTGCTGAGACCCTCAGAGACCCTCAGAGACCCTCAGCTCCTTTAAATCCAGATTGAAGACTTTTCTGTTTGCTATTGCCTTTAATTGAACCAGATTCAAGGAGCTTAATACATTTCTGCATTTCACTACTGCATTTTATTTCTTAAACTGCACTGCAACTTTTATTCAATTTTTTTTTTAAGCTTTTAAATGTTTTACTGACTGTTTTTAATGTTTAAATGAATGCTCTTAATTGTTTTTAAGTCTTCTTTTCTCTTGCATTATGTTTTGATGCTTTCAATGGCTTTATGTGAAGCACTTTGAATTGCCTTGTTGTTGAAATGTGCTCTACAAATAAACTTGTTGAAAAACCAGCGCTAAAGAATCTTTCCTTCGCCTTTCGCACAGTTTGTCCCTCGCGAGGCTCCATCGCTCATCACAGCGTTGTTTCCATGGAGACTAAAGTATTCTTTCCCACTTGTTCCTCCCGCTAGCTTAAAGCTCAATTAAACGGCACGTAACACAGATAAACAGCAAGTATCTGCACCGCCGACAATAACCGCGACTTGAGGGAACTTTAATGACGACACGTGGTGGTAAATAAACGTTTTAAAATGGATGCTCACGAGACGTTTGAGCTAAATAACCGAGTAGTCTCTGAAGAGGAGCAGGAGAGTTTTACACTTCACGAAGAGACAGTAAGCGATAACTAACTAAGTGACCTTGACATGACGAAGGAAGACGATTAAATGAACTCCTAGTCAGCTAGTTGCTGTTAACTTTATTCGTTAGCTTGACTGGTGGATTTGTATCATTTATTTTGAGCACTTAGTTAGATGAAGGTGAAAAGGTGGTACAACATGTAACGTTAAACCCTATTTTGTGGTTTCCTTTTCACCTCTTTACTCAAGATTTCAGTAAACTTTAATTTTTTATTCATGCATTCATTTTTTTTTTTTACAAAATTAACCAAAACACTGAGAGTGAGAAGGATCTTGGGCAGGAAATAATGATAATTAATATCAAACTAAATATGAATGTTTTATGTATTTTATTATCTTTCATGTATTTGTATATATTCTGTGTTTCATTTATAATTTATTTTGAGCGCTTAGATGAAGGTGACAAGGTGGTACAACATGTAAACCCTACTTTGTGGTTTCCTTTTCACCTCTTTACTTATTTATTTATGCATTTTTGTTTCATAAAATGAACCAAAACACTGAAAATGAGGAGAATCTTCTGTAGGAACTAGCTAAATGTAAATGTGAATGTTTAATGTGTTTTATTATGTTTCATGTTGGAGTATTTGTACACGTTCTGTGTTTCACCTGGTCAAAGATGAAAGTTGACTCCACCCATGCCTTCTTTACAATTTCAGTGTGTTTTTAAGTGAATTAATTTCAAAACCATCAAGGAAATTAATCCTGAAGTCACACAGAACTGAGGCGGTGAAACATCGATCAACGATATAGATGCTGGATGGATTATTGAAAACCACCTGACCAACCTGCAAGTCGTATTCCCGTAATGACCATATAGGCTATTACTTTCTTATAATAATAATAATAATAATAATAATAATACATTTTATTTGTATAGTGCTTTAAAAGGTACTCAAGGCACTTTACATGGTAAAAACAAACAATAGAAGCAATAACAATGAACACAAGAGAGATGACGTCACAGTAAGAAACAAAACAAAAACATTCTTCACTAGCGTCACAGGTTATTAGCAGATTTAAATAAACGATCAGTCAGTCAGTGCTTCGCTGTGTCTCCACAAGCTTCGTGAAAAAACACGCAGTTTGGATGTTGTTTATGACTGACATGAACCGACTTTCTGACAGCAGGACCCGGATGATGTTCCCCAATCTCTGCTCCGCTACTTTGAAACCTCGAAAAGCAGAGCGGCAGTTTGTGAGAAGCTCATCCTGGAGGAGCTCGAAGGTATGACGACTCTTGTTCGATACGTAATGTGGCATCAGGCATCCAGAGGCCTGAATGCTGAATTACTTTTTTAACTCGGCACATTTTTTTAAAAATCAGTCAACCATTCTGTATTTCTGAATATCTACAATAAACAAAAAAAAGACCATCAAATGATGCCGTGGCTGAGCGTGTTTCCCACGATGATGGATGTGTTTTCTGTGACTTGCCTCCCAGACTTCACTGCATCACATCCCAGCGAGGACATGATGAACTTCCCGTTTGAAGTCGACGGGGACGCGGTGAGGCGGAATGAGCAGGTAAGTGTTTTTCCTAACGATCGGGCCTCGAGCCCCTTTCTGTACGACACATCCCGAAATAGTTCTGGCGAACTGCTCTGAAGTTCTGCTTCGCCCGAGGCAGGTCGTCTGTGACAGAGGAGACGGGGAGAACAACACTTCCACTGACACCCGCCTCCTTCCTGCACCCACGGAGGCAGAAGGACTTTTCCCTCACAATGTGTCAGTGTGTCCCAACAATGAAGGTACAGTACACGTTTGGAAATATCGAGGGGAAAGCGCTCGACGCGGTGCAGTGGGATCCCACAGTTCCAAATTCAAAAGGGACATCTACTGGACTTTTTGGAAAATTCAAAAATACGTACAGGTGGTGAAACCCAGCTTTATTTAAGACATGCTAGATGGTGAAAAAAAGTCATGGAAAAGTCCTTTTCCATGTGCACATTTCTCAGCTAAAGCCTACAGATTCTGGGCGACACTCGCGAATTTACTTGTGAATAAAAAGAACGATTCATGAACTGATGTTTGAGTTGGAGCTCGATCTAATGTCAGAATCCGAAACCTTTTTATTGCCAATTAGGTTTTCACATAGAAGGATTTTTTTTGGGGGTGTATTGGTGCATAACATAAACTATAAAATAAGTTTATGTTGAAATAAAAAATTTAATAGAATTAAAGGAAGTATTGCGAAAATCAAGAATTGTAAATATAGAAGAGAAGACAATTACAGTAAAAATATGAAAAAAATACTTTATAAATATTTTTAATATATCTGAATAAAAAAATTCGAGGAGCTATGCAGTTTTTAAGCAGTGGTAGATTTGTGCAGGAAAATGCAAAATTGTCCAAAGAATGTACAGTGGTTCACAGTACGAAGTATAAAAAGAATATGCAATGTACAGAGATGTAAACCCAAATATGTGTATTAACGTAACCCATATAGACACATGTGAAGACATTAATGTAACACACGGTGTCTATGAGAGGGGATAAGAGGCCATGTCACTGGGCCTCAGCAACGAGGCCTGGGACAAACATGGCATCACATGTTAGATATTGTAGTCGACTGCTGTTTATAGATGACATCTGTTTCCTCTCTGTTCCGGTTTTCATTACACTATTGATTCTCGCTGAAGGTCTGATGGTAATACAACAGCTGGCCACAAGAGGTCACCGTTGACTTATTTCTTTTCTCATTAAGTTTTAAATTTTTCAGAGGTCAAAACTGTGATGGTAATGAGACTTTTTGCCAACTTTTTTGATATAAAAAAAAAAAAGACATAGTGTTTGAGCTGATAAAAATGCTTTTGAAGAACTATGACGGCTAAAACCACCAGTCTAATTTTCAGTATATTCCTACTGACCTTGTGCTGCCCCAATCATTCATGTGAGGTTGTGCAGTATTTATTTCTTAATTCATTATTTACGAGGCAATTTGTTTCCAGAATCAGAACAAGGTTTATTGCCTAGTTATTGACTTACGAGGAATTTACCTCGTTGTTTGCTGCATACAGTAAACATGGAAAGGGAAATAAAAATGCAGGCAAAGTACTGCAAAAGTCTATAACATAAAGAATAGAAAAAATATATTAAAAGAAAGAAAAAAAATTAAAACAACAATAAAAAAAAAACTACAATACACAATAACAATCTGAAAGATATAATAGAAAAACAAAATACAATGACATACAGTATCTGTACAATATAACAATATACAACCCACATACTGTATTCACTGCATTGTGCATGGTGTCCCTCCTTACAGAACTACTAATAAAGCCATCCATGTTGGTACTTGTCACAGATGAACATCATTCGGTATCTGAATACGAGGCCGAGCGACAGAAACGACGCTGCGACGAGATGAAAAAGGAGGAGCGAAAGAGACAAATAGAAAGAGACTTCCAGACGGAGCTGAAGAAGATGATGGAGGCAGAGAAGGTGAGTCAGTCTGGACTTCCTTGACTTTGATTACTTGTCATAATCATTCATTAATAGCAGACGTGGGTCTCATATACGTCCCGCTGAAAAAAAAGGAAAGTAGATTCTGTTACGTCGGATATGTCTAATAATATATGTATTACACTGATTAGTGAAGAAGATGCTGCCTTGCTACAGTGGCAGAGGGCATCCAACGATATGAAAAGTGCCCTCTGGGATTTCAGTAAAGATTAAAAGTGTAAAATGTCACAATGGAAACCGCCATCTTGTTTATTTCTTCGTCGTTGTGTCCAGCTGCATCAGAAGGAACTTGAGTTGATGGGGAAGAGAGCTCAGGAAAAACTTGACCAGGAGTTGCTGCTTCAGCAGGTAAACGCCTGAATCCTCTTGTTGATGTTTTCACCAGATGTTCAACCTGCGGAGACACCACAGAAGAAGAAGAGGAGTTAATTAACCAGTGGGATTTAGTTAGTAATCATAATCCATCATTATCTCGACCACAGTGGGAGTATGTGGAAGAACATGCGCGCTTTTGGGGATTTTTGAGGTTCACTGACGTCAAATACCAGATTATTATAATCTACACTGAGAAGTCATAGTTCCATTTTATTACGTGTTTAAACTTTGGGCTGTTTGCAATTTATATGTTGATTGATTTATGTACGTTACATTTTTCTTTTGTTTTAACGCTGGTGACTTTCTTTACCATTTAGGCACTGATGAGTGATTTACAGAGACGAGTAGAGGAAGAGAGGAGGATGAGGGAAGAGGAGCAGAAAAGGAGGAAGGATGAGGAGGACAAGAGGACGAGGGAAGAGGAGAAAATCAAGATAGAGGCAGAGAGGAAACGAATGGAGGAAGAGATGAGGAGGAAGAAAGAGGAAGAGAGAAGAATAGAGGAGATGAAACTTAAAAAAGAGGAGGAGAGGAAACGCGAGGAGGAGGAAAAGAGGAGAGTGGAGAGGGAGGAGAAGAGGAAGAGAGAAGAGGAAAAAAACAAGATAGAGATGGAAAAGAGGAAGCTGGAGGAGGAGATGAGATTGATGAAGGAGGAAGAAGAGAGGAAGAAGAAGGAAGAGGAGGAGAAGAGGAAAAGGGAGGAGGAAACAAAAAAGATAGAAGAGGCAAAGAAGAAGGTGGAGAAAGAAAAAAGAAAAATGGAGGAAGATATAAGCCAGAAGAAGGAGGAGGAGAGAAAAAAGAGGGAAGAGGAAAATAGGAGAATAGAGGAAGAGGTGAGAATTACTAAGGAGATTGAGGAGAGGAAGAAGCAAGAGGAGACGAGGAAAAAAAAAGAAAAGGAGGAGGAGGAGGCTCTGAAAAAGTTGCATGCAGAGATGAGGAAGAGGGATGAACAAGAACATGGGAATCTAGATGAAGAGGTACAACTTAAGGAGAGGAAAAATAAGGAAGAAAAGGACAGGAAAAGGAGGGAGGGGGAAGAGGAGGAAGCAAGGAAGAGGGAGAAGGAAACAAAAGCCATGAAGGAGAAGAAGAAGGAGTCGACAGAGGTGGTGAGAAAAAAGGAAGGGGAAGATAGAAAAACAAAAGAAGAACCGAGACCCATCGAGGAGGATGAGAAAAGGAAAAGGGAAGACGAAAGGAAAACGAAAGAGGACGAACGGAGGAGGAGGCCGAAGGAAGATTTAAGACAAGAGAGTCACCGAAAATCAGAGGAAGACATAAAGCTCAAGGAAGATGAGGAGGGCTATAAAAGGTATGAAGTAGACAACGGAAAGATGGGACACCAGAGCAAAACAAAAGAGAAGAAGCAGGAGGAGGAGGAGGAGGAGGAGGAGGAGGAGGAGAAACAGGAGGAAGAGGAGGAAAAAAGGCTGGCAAAGGAAGAGGAGGAGAAGGTAAAACATGTAGAGGCAGAGAAGGAGCTGAAGGAGGAAGAGGCGGGAGAAAACAAGAAAGAGGTGAGCAGAAAGTCCGAGGAAGACATAAGACTCAAAGAGAAGGAGGAGAGCAAAAAGAGAGTGGTGCACGACGGGGACGAGGAGGGAAGAGGAGCAAATGAGCCGCAAGAGAAAATAGAAAATCACAGGACTTCCTCAAGTACTGAAGTCAAACCACAACAACGTGACCCCCAAATGGAGATCAGTCAGACCTCCACAGATCAGGCAGCGAGGCCTGCGTCTGTCATCCCCCCCGCGGGCCTCCCAGAGCCCACGGAGAAGAAGAGGCTGGCGTGGATGAAGGACTGCGTCCCCTGGTCCAGACTCTCCCATCAGAACAGGAGCAAGCGGAGGGGATCCTCCCGGAGTCGGAGGGGGCCCAGGGGGCCCAGGGGGCCCAGGGGGTCTGCCGGGTCCTGCGGTCTGCCCCCTCTCTGCCCGGACGCTCTGCTTCGGTCTGCGGGCTGGAAATCCCTGCAAGAGGTAAGATTTGTGAAGAATGCTCCTTGTAAGTCTCAGGGGGTTGACTCTGAATAATCTCATGCTGAAAAACGTTGTAGCTTTTCTCAGAACTGCATTCATGTCACTGCAGAAAAATGAAAAAACAAATCCACATTTGATACAGTAATGACATATCTCTGTGCCACGTCACACGCGGCAACTTAGCGCCGCGAAATCCAGAAAGACCTCTGAGCCCTGAACCCCCCCTCCCCCTCTGCCTCTCTTCCAGGTGACCTCCGTGACCCTGGAGGACTCGCCCGGCCGTGGCTTGTCCACTCTCGCTCGGTGTACTGAGCTCCGGTCCCTCACCCTCAGACGCTGCGGCCTCAAATCCCTGGAAGGCATCAACCAGTTACCACACCTCTGCTACATCGATGTACAGGTGGATATTCAGTCAATAGATAATTAGTTTAATGTCTTAAGTAATCCGTAACCTGTACTTGTGCAGATCTTGGTTATTGTCACATCGTCATCTTTATTTTTCTGAAGGTAAAAACTAATAAAGGCACGTTTTGCCGCGTCCTAACGTCTTCCTTTGCTCCGTCACAGGAAAATGACATCTCATTTGTCGACTGTGAAAATATGAGCAGCCTGCGGGTTCTTCATCTCGGCCACAACAAGCTGACGTCCATCCACGGTTTAACCGGCGCCGAACATCTGGACGTTCTGGAGCTCTCGTACAACTCCATCACGCGCATTGGTGAGACGTTAACTTTGATGTTTTGACTATTCGTCTTAAAAATAAAAAATAAAACAGATTGTTGTCCTCATGATGATGTCTCATCTGCAAGTCGTTAACGCTCCACAAGAGGGCGGCATCTCTCTTCTTTTCAGCCCCCCGGCCTCCGTTCCCTTGACTACAACGTGAAATGAAAAGTGATTTATTGACTGAAGTCAACTTGAGCCCTGAGGCTGAATCCATGAATAGATATTGTCCAGGCAGGAGGTTAATCGTATTGATTTGTATATTCAGCTCCCGTAACATCTTGTTGTGACTCACCTCTAAAACTCATTATTGTAGGAGGGGGCTTTGTTTTAGACATTCTTAAGATCTGTTTCCAGCTCATGTGTTGTTTCGTGCCTTCTAATTTTCCCTTCTCATCCGCAGCTGGTCTGGAGTCTGTGAGGAGACTGCAGAGGTTGTCAGTGGACCACAACCAGCTGATCAGCACCAAAGGACTGGGGGACGTCTACACTCTGCTGCACCTGAGCTGCTCGCACAACCACCTGGCGAGCGTGGAGGGTCTGGAGCACAGCGCTCTGCTCAACACGCTGGACCTGAGAGCCAACAGCCTCTCCGAGGTAAGAGAACCAACGACCTCACCTGAAAGCTCCGGTTCTGACGCCGGTGCTCGGGGTCCTCAGTTAGATTTATAGCAACTGTTGACGGAGAGCGAGAGGCCTGTAACGCAACAGGTTGTTCACACTGCATTCTGCTTTTATCTCGTAGGGATGTCAATAATTTGTTTGTAGAGGGATTTTCCACGGAAAGTCAGCAACAAATTTGTTCATATGCAGAAAAGAAAAAGCTCTAAAACTTTTGTTTTCTGCGTATAACTACAAGTTGTTGTTTTTTTTCTTCATTTTTTTTAATCAAGATGCAGAAACAAAAGAAGAATGCAACACTCCACTTATTGGTTTTATAATCACAAAACCACAATCCACAAAACAACAATATATTTCTGACAGGAACAGGTGTGATAAACAATTATGAATTTAAAAAAAAAAAAAACATCCGTTATGTTTGTCAAACCATCAAAATAAGCTTTTTTTTTTATTGATGGTTTGACACATAACATATTCTTTTCATCACTTTTTATCACACCTTTCAAAAATATATGTTTTTCATTTTCTTATCACGATGCAGAAACAAAATTAGAACACAACATTCCCTTTATTGTTTTATAATCACTAACCCACAATTTTAATGCTGACAGGGATTGGTGAGATAAAAAACCTTCAAAATAAAAGCTTTATTCTTAAATAAATGTAAGAATACATACAAGGTTACTTATTAAAATCAACACATTGTGGGCACTCGGACACCTTGAACCTTGAACAGCTGCTTTTTGACAAAACACAAACGCACCGCATTTCCCTGGGACAAAGTTTACCCCAACTGAGGAAAAATAACAAAAACAAGATCTAAAAATTAAAAAAGAAATAGCAAATCTGTCACCTAAGATGATTTGACTCGCCCTCTTCAACCCTGGACAGGATTCAGGGTTTTAAATGGATGAATAGAATAAAGAAACATCACCCCCACAAATGACCCCATGAACCAAAAAAAGGATGTGATGTAACGCGCTCGGTGTCGGGGATCTGAGAGCGATGATGCTTTAGTGTAATATTGTACAAACCGGGGCGATGGCACATTCCATTTTCCAACATGAGATAATCTAACAGCAAATTTGCGAGTGGAGTAAAGATGAACTTTGACCGGAAAAGTCTCCGAAACATCAAAGTGAAACACGAGGTGCATTTTAAATTTTCTTCAAAATGTATTTATTTGTTGGGACCGGCTTCATTTGAACTAAAAGAGAGACGCAGGAGAGTCATATTGCGCAATACCGTGCAGGGCCCTGTGACTGGCACACCTTTTAATGAAAGGCACTAATTGATGTTATTAGTTCCAGTACAGTCACGTGAGTTAAAGTGTCCTCCATGAGGTCGCTCTGTAAGCGACAGTTGGAGAGAATGTCCAGTTACTGAAGCTCGCCTTTCTCTTTCTTCGGGCGAGTAACTCCCTGCTGATTGATTGATGAGGCAAAGTCGAGAAAAAGAAAAACATCCAAAGTAGTTAGCGTGATAATGTTTGTAACTTTCGTAGTTCACGAGGCGGCCCCTTGATCGCAGCAGGGCTTAAAACTTGTGGCCGATGGCCGTAAACACAGCAGGACTGAAACAGCTGACATTGATGGATAGGGTCATTTAGGAAGCAGCAGAAAGTTAGTGTAACCCCGCAGAGTGGCCAGTGTTAACTGACAACTTCACCCTGTTTTTTTTTCCCATCAGCCCCCCAGTCTGCGCAACCAGGTCCTCCTCAGAGAGCTGCATCTAGACGACAACAGCATCTCCTCCCTGCAGGGCCTCACTGCTTGCTGGCTCCCCCTCATGCAACATCTCTCCGTGGCCCAAAACAGGTTTATTCCTCCAGTCTTCATTTTCTTTCTTTCTTTTTTTTTTTCCCCCAGTACAATTTTATTTATTTATTTTTTTTTTGTACCATAACATAAACAGTAGAATATTCATCTCCCTTTCCCTTCCTCCGTCTCTCCCCCTCACACGTAAACAACATAACCCCCCCCCACCACCCCCCAAAAAAATCTTGGGGGCTACATTGAAAATACTATTGATAGTGATAATAATAAACCAAACTAAATATAAGTAGCTTACTTGAGGTGAAATAGACAGTGTTAAAATTGACTAGAATTCATGTAACTATTACAAAACGATGGATAAGAGATGTGAAGAATTAAGAAAATAAATCAAAGCACACACAAAGGCTGCTTATAATTTGCATACATGTCGGCCACATCAACATTAGGCACTCATACACACGGTACACCATGGCTCCTAAACGACTTAAAGGTGACATAACGTGAAAAAAAATGTCAGTGCTTGTGCACGTACACTAGTATATGAAAACTACATTACCGTTGCAAAGATGTGCCACGTTTTTCCTCACGAGCCAATCAGAGCAGACCTTTCGGGAGCGAGGTTTAAAGAGACAGGCGCTAAAATGGAGAAAAAATGATGTGTTCGTTAAACAATAAAGGTGCAAGATCTGAGATCTGAAGCATTTCCGATTGCTTCTCAACGTCTCTCACCATGTTGACGACGAGTCAGCGCTAACAGCGCTAACAGCGCTAACTACACCGAAAGTGCACAAAGTCCACTATATCTTGACATAGATAATAGTTGTTTGCTGCTATATTAATGTTCAGAATATTAAACACAGCTCCCTTTTAAAGCACGTAAACATGTTCTAGTAGAAACCCCAAAGTGTGAACCTGAAGATGAGTGCGATATGTCCCCTTTAATAGATGCAAAAACACTTTATGGGGACTCTTCAGTCCTACTTGATGTCTGTCTTTGCATAAGGCCTGTTTATTATAGAAGCACAAAGGAGAAAATAACACATGCTGCAATTTATTTTTCTTTCTTTTTTTTTGGGGAAGTTTAAGTGACATGAATATCATCTTAAGATGCAGCGTAGCTTTCAAAAAGGGGCTATTATTTTTTCCTCTGTGTGTCCTAGAATTACCCAGCTGCCCTCCATGTCGGATTCGGTGTCCCTTGCAAATCTGGATCTTCGATTCAACTGCATGTCAGGTAACAGATTGTCTCGATTAAACGGGCCATATAAATCCCATTTCCTCATCATAAAGGCATACGTACCTCTACTGTGCATGTAATGTGGGCAAATTTAAAACCTGTGTTGTTTCAGCTTTTTCCAGTCCCTTACTCCCACCCAGCCCCAGATTGGTTTCACTTACCAGAAGAAGTTACAAGAGCTATAAATTGACATGCGGCAAAACCTTTTAGGCACCCATCTATTTTATAAGACGCCGCGGCCGCATTCAGATCGGCTGTACGCAGAGTCTCTGATTACATGGAAATAAGATGCGTTTATCCATTTATTTCATCCATTCTATGTAACTCTGCATAACTAGATGAGACACCGGTGAGAGGGAAGAATGGTCGGAAATATAGACGGTGACAGGTTGTTTTTCCCCGCTTCTCCCTTTAGAGCTCCAGAACGTGTGTGAGAGTCTGGAGGGATGCGTATTCCTGCGAGAGGTCCGCCTCACGGGGAATCCTCTTCAGCAGGAGAGAGGCTGGAGGTAAGGCCACGGCCGGGGGGAGGAGGGGGGGTGGGGGGGGGGCTGAATCCATCCTTTTCTGACTGCTTGTAGGACGAATTGTATTAAACTGATGTGAATGTGTTCTCTTCACATTCCCCCTTCTCCTCCGCAGTACCGGCCACACAGTTTCAAATCAAGATAGTGTTATTCGAAATTTCCGCAGTTCTTTCTGTGAAATTCTTTTGGACGCGAGTGTCGGTTTTCTGCTCCGAGACGTCGCTCGCCGTGATGGATGTTCAAAGGCAAATACCAGCGGGGGAAAAAAAGCCAGTATTTCTTTATCACACATTTGGTCTCCTGGCTCAGGTAGTCTAAACATTCCAGCAGAACACAGGCCTTCCTGTCCACTTCCCGGGATTAGCGCTGTGATCCGCGTCCGCTATTAGATTACCGCGACGCGCCACCGACATCTGTGCTTACGTACGCCGCACTAAGTGCTCGTAATTCCCCAAAATATTGACGCAACAGAAAAATCAATTATCTTTTCAGTGTCAATTTGCTCATTCACTTATCGTGCCCGAGCATTTCAACGAAGTTAGGACAGTCGCAGTGAGTTTGTATGAAAAATATGCAACGAGCGCTCGTATTCTTGGCCCGTCGTGAGCTATGAGGTCAGCTGTTACAGCGTCGCACAGTTGTGTAGCTCCTCCGAGCTATTCACACCCATTTAGTGACAGCAAAATATGAAAAACTATACTTTGCTTCGCCCCGAATGTTTCGATTTAGAAATTATTGCATGATATCATAACTGAGAATGTCAGTTGCACACGTAAAACATTCCTGCCTTTCGTATACTACTGACCGGCTTGGTTATTTTTTTACCGAGCAGGGACAATGCACAATACATGTGTGGTGCCAGATATAGCTAAAAAGCTGATTTTCGTCTGCAGTCCCTTGGTGGAGTCCATAAGCGCTGCGCAGGTTCACTAACGTCGGCAGTTTGAACTTAACATTTCTGTTTTTTATTTGTAGATTTTCATGCTTCGTGGTTTATTCTCTGTCCAAAAAACATCCTCAAAACACGGGTTACTTGTGGCCATTTTCCCTTTACTTAAGCCTTAACTGAGCCTTAATATTTCATTGAACTTTACTTAACCTCCAATGCCAACAGTGGAATTAACCCTCTGTATTTCCACACGCACGCCCCCGGCCCTTTCATCCCGAGCCAGTGATAACACCGGCTAAATTAAAGCACCAAGAGGCAAGCGCTCAGACTTACGCTGCCTGTGTAGGCAGCCCCTGATCCAGGAGACGGGGAAGAAGAAAACACTGGGCCTGATTAATCAGGGCCACTTTAAGAGCATGTGGGTTTGGAGGAAGTCTTCACTAAATGAAATACGGACTTGTGCTCATACGGGGGCTGGAGAATTAGGACGAAAGGAATGTGAGCCAAGAACAGTTGTTGCCCTCAGAAAGGAGGATGGGATTTATATCAATTTAGGACAGGATCGGGGTTGAAGTACAGTCAATGTAGATATAGCTGCAGGGGGAGATGCACAGATTCTTAATTAAAATAACGAGTTTCATTTATTTTGTTTGAATTTAACCTTCTATTTAACGCACAGTTCGCTCCAGAAAGAAACCACGCCTCACGCGTCGAAGAGATAACGAACACTCCTGAGCGAGGTCGTCACAGCGCGGAGAGACTCGCCTTTCTGAAAACTCCCCAATTATTGAATTCATCGTAAACATCCACATCGATGGCATCCAGTCATTTGCACACAGGTCTGCTCTGCGTCCTCCCGAGTGTGTCTAAGTGGCGTCCATTCTCAAATTGAATTACGTTCCCCACCTCAATGAGCTCATGTAACCGTCAACAGGTCCTCTTTGGCTTTCGGAGCTCCATCTGAAGACAGCCAGCCCGACAACATGCCCGAAGGGCTGGAATCTAATCCCCGATCTGTGTCGGAGAGACCAAGTGGGCCACATCACAATACGTATCCCTCTGACAGTGCACAGATTGCGTCCTTGTGTTATGTTTGTCTCCGGGTGGCAGCGGGGACGGGGGGGGGGGGTAAAACTCTGCATGCTATCAGAGGGCAGTACGAACCATTTATACGGGTTTAAATCCTCCGCGAGGGTCTGAAGAAAAGGGTTTATGATCCAAATCGGAATCAGAAAGGGCATCAAGTTTACTCCACCAGCGTTTTCTCACTTTATCGGTAGTTATTGTACATGGACGGTGATCATGACGGTGAAATGGAGCCGTGTTTTAAGTAATCCAGCAAGATCTACCCTTTGTGTAAAGAGATACAATAAATAAGAAACATAAAGTGTTTCACAAAATGACACTTTATGAGCTGGAGAAATGAAATGTTCACCCTCAGAACATGTTTCATAGACAAGAAATAATAGTGCTCTGGGAATCGATTTTTGAAAAACTCAAAATGTTTTAAAAAAAAAGAATGGACTTAGTAGCCTGAAGGTTTGTATTTTTTTTACGGGTTTTTACTGTTGCTGTTCCCTGGTGTCCTGTAGCGTTTCCAGCTCCACATTTTCCCACTGAAATCAGACCACATTTGGCCTCCACCAGTGGATGCTCTGAGTCTGTTTCTCTGGCAGATAGTTGGGATTCCTTCTGCTTGGACATCCTTAGCCTCAGGCAGCAGTTACCTCTCCCCCAGACTCGCAGCCACTCAGGCCTCCCCTCCACTTTGGAAGGCTGACGCTACCGTAACGTGTGCCACGGGACGAGTTCTTATCCAGAGCGGCTGCGTAACTCCACTCCTAAAGAAACAATACCATCGTTAATTGAATGTCGTAAAAATGTATTGACTGTAAATAGATTAGTCCAGAGGTCACAATGTGTAGCCGGCAGAGAGAACATCACTTACGACAAAGTTCTTCTTTAAACTCTATATTTGTCAAACTGAACGGAGAACGACCGCTTTAACCCGTCAGCGCCAGAGGAACGCTCCACCCATTGAGCGTTACGGAGAGAAATATGGCTTTACAATGAGCTCTGTTCATGCCGCAATCAAAAGCCTCCATTGTCTTCACATATACTGTTGTTTATTCAAACTCACCAAGGTGTTTGTAAATGCCGTAGTATCATGTAGAACTACCAGCAATAGTATAGTTATTTAAAAAGACTGAATGCGAAGTCAATGTTTCGGCTGTAAACGTCTTCGTAGATGATTTAATTAAATATATTAGAAAGCTTGATTATTTTTTTCGGCCAAACTTTCAAATAAATGCTGCGGTTTTGCCAATGTCGTATTATGGTTTTATTTCTGATTTGGATATGATTTTTAAAAACAAACGTGTTCATGATCACATATTTTTGTGTCAGCTGAATACATAAAAACAAAAAAAAGGAAATAAAAAAAAATATATATAGTTCTTTGCTTGAAATTTTGTTTTTCCATTTAAGTAAGCTGCTTGTGCTATAATACTTTTTTATTGATATTATAGTAGCTGAAAAATGAAAAGGTGACCATAGCAACCAGTCTGCTCCCCCTTTCAGGGCCGCTCTGCAGAGAGCAGCGCCCGGCCTGAGGGCCGTCGATGACCAGCAGACAGACTCCGCTCTAACGCCCCCTGCTGTTGGACGGGTCGGCCCGGCCGCAGGCAGCTTCCTAACGTTCTGTCAGGCTCAGCTCCAGCAGACTCGGGATCTACAGCAGCGGCACGGCAGAGAGCTCAGGTAAGAGACGGACTGACTGCAGGGTGGCTCGTGTCGTGGATGAGCGCAGGTCTTGGCAGCGGTCCAAGAAAGTGAAGTTTAGTTCATATCTTCGGACCTGAAGAAGCAGCTCATGGCAGCTCAGCTAATTTGAGATTTGTTCATTCAAATATGGCTTCAAGGTGTCCTGAAGCATGCAATCTTTCCCTTTTATCTATAACAATGTGGCAAGTTTTGTTTTTTATTAATTCCGCACCAAATTACCCCAAAAAGTTCAGAAACATTACCAGAAAATCGAAAGTTTTCCTGAACAAAAAAAATACGCCTCTTTATTTATCGGTACTGTACGTTTGCTCGATGGTACTTTTAAGAAAAAGAGAAGGGGAAAAAATAAGTCATGAACACGAGAGGTGGAATCCTTCAGGGACTTTTAACACACTTGAAAAATGGAATCAAATGGCAAAAAAACCAGAGTAAAATTTGGATGTGGAAACGGGATACGGCCATATAAATGACAACCTGTTTACAAGAGGTCGCGTTACACGTTTCATCTTGTGCTGATCAGCCTGTCAGACAGACAGACAGACACCAAGCGGTCAGGAATGTCAGCCATCTTCTTGTTATGTCTGATACACAGGGCGCAGGGAGCCCAAAGACAACGTCCATCTATTTTCACAAGTCCTTCGGTGTCGCTGGCCTCTGCACACGTCGACGCTCCCGTGCGAGACGGACCACCAACACTTGAAACGGCGGTCGACTTTCTGCTTATCTTCGTGACCCCTTTCCAAATTACACGGCGCGAAAGATGAAACGTGGCCGCGGCTGCCCCGCGCGGGTCACACCGAGGGCTCCCATGGCTCGGGGGGGGTAGCGTGGCACCCCTCACTGTGTGCCCTCTACACCCCCCCCCCTCCCCCGCTTGGCCTGTGGACAATGAGCCATTCTGTGGCCTTTGCAAGGACCAAAACAGCCATTTAACCCCTGGCCTGACCTTGTGTCTGACAGGGGTTTAGAGGAGGTGAGAGGAGTGCCACACGCCGGCCCGCTGGTGACTGTAAGGTGGGAAGCCATGGGGTTTACCAGGGGTATGGTTTCACAACATCTCACAACAGGGTGCAGAGCGGAGGCTGAATCCTCTGTTCCTCGCAGAATGCCTCTATTTTATACCTACAATGGACTTTTTATGAAGTTGGCTGAGCAGAGAAAATCTCTTTTTCTTCACACGAACGCGGAGGTTCGTGAAAAGAAACGTAGTAAAAAAGTATTTCTATGTCCTGGAGAACATGTTTGGTGGAGAAATCCATAAAAAGAAAATCCCTTGAAATGTGAAAGTGTTTTTTTTTTTTGCCGTTTCTTACGACTCCTAATGTTCCGTATTCCCCCGGCATATTGCCGTGGTATAAAGACACAAGAATAATCCACTTTAATCAAATCCTTTTGCTGGATGTTTGTCATTTAAAAAAAGAAAAAAAAAAGAAAAGCGAAACGTGATCGTGGATCTAAGACGGAACACAACGCTCGAATCGGGGAACGAAAGTCTGACGGGATACACGCCCACCACGAGAACCCCGCCCTTAACTCTTCCACGTCGCTGCACAGAGGGAACCCTACTTCCTGCACCGTCACTGAGCGCCGACTGCATGTGATCAAGCCGTCCAATGCGAACACACTTGTGAAGATGCATTTAAAGCTCAGCTGTGGCCTCAGCAGTCCGAGTCAGGCGGATCCAGTGGCTGAGCTACGATCGGGCACATTTCTGCTTCTAGTCTCCGAAGCGACTCACTTCGCATGCCTCCGCTTTTGAAGTCGTCTCGTGGAGCCACTTTAAACGACGCACATTTGACACAGGCTTTGTCTCGACTCTTGCTGCTCTGCAGTTTTCGGGAGCTATGACTCCACAGCTGACAGCCGTGGCAAATGCGAGAGTCCCCAAATGTCCTGAAATATAATTGAGAAGACAAGTAAACAATGGGGATTTAGATGTTTTCCATGTGTCCTATTTCCCAGTCCAAAATATCTTACATTGCAGCTTTGGCATTTAAAAAATGGGTTTTGATCATTGCCGCTCTGTTAAATGAGTGGTCTACATGTCGGCGGTGACCCTGCAGTGAACCAGCAGGTACGGGGGGGAGGGGGGCAGGGGGGTCACAATCCTCTTGGACCTCCCGACTGCCCTCCCTCTTGTCCCACTGGGAACGAAGAGCTGGGTCTTTGTGGAGATGAAGCTGCACTACCTAAGGCTACTGGCCCTCCAGACCGGCTGGGCACTGAAGCCTCTCTTCCCCCTCAGGGTTAAAAACAGGGGGGGGGGAGAGGGGGAGGGGGAGGGGGAGGGGGGAGCCAAGCTTTTGCTAATAGATTAATTAAGTTTCCATTGAGGTGGCTTTGTAGTCCGTTTATCCCCTCAATGAAAGAGACATTATATGGTATTAGGGCTACTCTCTTACACACACACACACACACACACACACACACACACACACACACACACACACACACACACACACACAGTTCATTCACCTTACCTCAGATGAACTGGCCAAGAATAAAGACTGAATATCAGCTAATTAATTAATTGCATTTTTCTGTGAAGTGGAAGGGAAAGAAAACAGTTTGTTCCAAACTAAATTATTCCGAACGTCATGTGTTTTGAATGATCACAATTCATAACGCCACCGATTCTTTATTTTTTTTAAAGAAATAAATCATCTTAATAAAAATGTGTTTAGAGTTCGTTAGGCAAAAATAGTACTTGTGTAGTTTTGTAAATTATAGGTATGATTTTCTGAATAAAGTGGAAACATTTTTCTTTTCGAAGACGTTTTTCTTTGAACTGTAGGTTTGGTGATTTAATCTGAACCGTGCAGAATCCACCTCATACAGGTTTGAACTAAGCTGCTTCCCCAAATCCAATGATCCACAGCTCTGAGATAATTACTGATATTATTACTGGTCCCAATAAAGTGAATAAATGAATCAAAGTAACCACGGAGCAACATAAATGGAGTCAAAATCTAATTAAAACTAACACGGACATCCTTTTAAACAAGAAAACTGCTGCTCCCAATATATATCTACTGTTATGTTTGTGCAACCGTGGTGAAAAGGTTGAGTACGCTAATGTTTAATAAGTGCTGACATTCTAAAAAGGGTGAGCATCCTGACCTAAAAGAGTGTGTTTTTAACGTGCGTGTGTTCACAGCGGTGCCTCGTCGTCCCTGGTCGCTATGGAGACCTCCTGCCGCCACCTCGCCGAGGTCCTGCAGCTGGCTGTGGACCAGAGATTTGCCCATGAATACGGTGACACCACCGTGGCTGCAGGCCGAGCGACACCTGGAGAAATGGAGTCCGCTGGAAAAGTTCCACCAGTTCCTCCGAACGGAAGCAGCCGCTGGACTTTGGAGGAGAGTCGGCGCGGTCGTGTTCACTCCTCGGCAACTAAGAGAAAAACAACTTCCTCCAATCTCGAAGTGGCACCTGTGTCCGACAATCAAGACCTGGACCTTCAAAAGTAAGTCACCAAAGCTGATTGCTCTGAGTCAATAAGCCTTTTTTCACATTTTGATTTTTTCGATTTCTACTCTTTAGGCTATTAGACGGAGGCCGGGGCCACGGCCTTTGACCCCATGGTAGCCAGCATGCGAAATACAGGGAGACCTGCACTTGATTTGCACTTGAGAACCCCTGAAAGCATCAACAGTAAAATTGCCTGGAAAAGACTTTTCACTTGCAGAATTTGTGGTCACTCAAAATGTCTTTTGAAAGCTCAGTAGGTCCAGCAGAATATTATATAAACTGCAAGACATTTATTCACAAATATGAATAGAGAAAAATGCTGTTGTGGTTGGTTTCCTCTCATATTGCCAGTGAATATCGGGTTGTTTCTGGTGAGGCCTCCTTCTTACGTGGGCGGCGCTGTTGCAAAGGGTCACGCAATGCAAATGTTGTGTAGTTCAACGTTACCCCGCACGACCTGTAAGTGTAACCGCGCTTGTGTAAGCGCTCGGCCTCACAGAACCTTCTGGGTACCCTCGACTGGATGGTCGGCCGATAAACAATCGAGCGTTTTTCAAAGAGAAAGCATTCGTTTATGGTCTTTTATTTCAGATCTTTTCAACAATTGACAGAATTGTACTTCTCACCCTCTCTGCGGAGGTCCTCAGCGAAACCGATCAATCCGTCCTCACGTTCTGTGTTCTAACCCCCAATGATACGCAGACGCCGCACGAAGCCGCGGGTATCTCCTTTTCCCTCCTCTCGGCCTCCTCGGCATCGTGCGTGCTGGCTCGCTGCCTCTCTCTCGGGAATGTCACGTTGGTGTGCTCAGCGATACCTTTCGCTTTTCCTGCAATGACGAGTGGACCGGTCCGCTGGGAAAGAGGCCCGCCGCGTCTCCGTCTGTGCACCAGTTCCATCCAACAAAGACGCCGGCGACGACAGACCTCATCAGCGGGATCGGCCCACTTGGCCGTTCGTAACGAAAGCCTCCAAATCATTTCGTGCTACACAAGTGGGACACTGCTGAGTTAAAGAAAAACACCCTCTTTTTTTTTTTTTTATTATAAATAATTATTTTTATATAGCAGCTCAGCGTTTTATTAGTTTCTGCTGCAGAGCATTTGTCATCATTGGAGACCTCCTCTGTGTGATTTACGGCACGAGATGTCGAACATCTTATTCATTTTAACACGCAGCTTTATCATTAACGCTGCGCTATCTGCAGGAGGACGATAGATCTTTGAGATGAGCGGTGGCCGTGGACAGGCTGGAACTCTCCCGAGTCCTGCTCTCCAGATGTCCGCTCAGAAATAAATTCACTTTTTTTGAAAGACGAAGGTGCTATGACATCATGTATATCCCTCACTTAATGTGTGTGTGTGTGTGTGTGTCCTTTTTGGAGCAGCACAGCAGCAGTCGTGATTCAGCAGCTGTGGAGGAAATATAGACAGAAATGTGGGAAGATCAGCAGCCTTTCCGCGGCCGAGAATGGAGGAGGAGGAGGAGGAGGAGGAGGAGGAGGAGGAAGAGGAGGAGGAGGAGCTGGAGGAAAGCCAGAGTCCGGACCTTCCTACGTTAACGGGAGTGCAGTTGGCCCGGATTATGCAGCAACTGTCATCCAGGTAAATTACTGATAAAGGTAAATTACTGACCTTTTTGTTTGACTCACTATACAGGAGGCTCTAATAAAGGAGGAACAATTACTGTGTTTTTTTTACATAGAAAACATTCACATACAAGGTTTTCTTTTCTTCTCATTTGCCCATTTTTGCATCTTCCACCGAAACAGTTTCCCCTCCCATACTATTTGTACGTACGGGAGATGAACAACTTCCTTATGGGTAGTATGGCAGCTATTTTAGAAAACAATAATCCAGATGGAGCAGAGTATGTTAATTACGCGTCCCACCAAACATCCGCGCAGAGCGTGAGAGGCCAGAGACGGCCAACCCAGATTGGTTTCAGAGATACAAATGTATAAATGCATGTTCTCTCTCCCAACAGGCAGTAACAGGTTCTGGCGGAGCTTTGTGCTGAGATTGTAGATCTGGAGACAATGGTCTGGCTAAGTCTGGTTATTAGATTTATTTTGCTAATAATTGTGGATTGGAGAGTTCAGTCAATCCTAATCAATCAGATTTTATGTCCATGGATGCATTGAAAGTATAAGGAAATCTGTATTAGAGCAACTAACAATTTAGAGGTATAAAATGGAAATAAGAGAGCATGAATTATCAAAAGAAAGTATGGTCTACATGAGATAATTGGTCGATTCTATTTGTTTATTTATTCATCGTGAGGTCTATTAAACGTCCCTCTGTTTGAGGCGACGTCTTCAGATTGCTTGCTTTGCCTGAAGAGCCTAAAACACGAAGGTATTCTATTTACAATGTTAAAAAGAGAAAAAAGCGGCAAATACTCACATTTAAGAAGCTGGAATCTGCAAATGTGGTTTGAATTTTACTGAATGAAAGAAACGCGCAGAAAAAGAAAGTGCTCGTTAACGTCGGTGTGTAATTAAGGACCTCACTGCTACGGCCAGAATGTTCTCGTACCGTGGCTGAAAAGTCACTTTTCACACCGTGAACGTCTGAAAATGTCCATTTCCAGCGCTGAGCATCCGTCTTCAGGCCTCATACGTGCCACGGAGGCTTATTCGGCTAATCCTCTGTATATATAGCTGTAAGCTGCTGTTCTGGAAAAAAAACATGCTGCTCAACACACGATCCCCTCTCAACAGAGAAAGTGTTTGATGAGTCCTTTAGGGCTCTCTGAGGGAGGAGGTGGTGGAGTAGAGCAGTGTGTGTGTGTGCGTTTTGGGTGGGTGGGGTGGGGGTGGGGGTGGGGGGAGTGGGGGGATACGGAGTGATTAATCAGATTCCAAAGAAGTGCGGTAGTAAGAGTTCTATGATTCCTGCTCGGCCCAACTTGAAGTGAAGTGTGCCCCCCGCAGCCCGTTGGGAATTGGAGGATTTAGAGGCACACTGGAGCTCCATTTGTCTCGGAGCCCGGAGTCACGCAGAGTTCAGACAGCAGAACACTCCGCAATTAAAAGAGAGGTTAACATGTTTTATCTCTCTAATGGGATAACACACAATATTTACCTTCGCCTCGTGATTCATGGAGTTTTTTTGTTGTTTTTATTTTTTTTTTCTTCCTTCTTCTTACCATTTCTTCTTCGGGTGCCTCCAGGCGTTTTGGAGGGGCTTCGCTCTGAGGAGGAGGCTCGCGTCGGCTCTGGCCGCTGTCACGCGGCCCGACGGCGGAGAGGACGACGCCTTCGGGGAGGTGGACGTGGATGAGTTCGTCTTCGATGAGGTGTGCACGCGGGTTCACGCGTTCCTCGCGTTCGCGGTTCAGTGACTCCTTACCCCACGCCCCGCCGGACGCACAAAACCTGCACAGAGGACGACGCACAAATCTCTAAACGCATGCATATACGTACCCAACATCGTCCCCGTGCACACCCACACAATCCTGCACACGTGCACATCTGCAAAAACAGAAACATGCACACTCATGCACAAAAAAACCTGCACGTGTGCTGAAAAAAAAGGACATAAAAACATGCATACTTACACGTAAATCTACAGTCATGCAAGTTTAGGCACACGCACAAAAAAAAGACACACAATAATGCACTAACTTGCACGTACACACACACCGCACACACAACCCACGTCCACACATTTTTACGAGCTATCATTTTAAACTTGTTCCTGACACTGAAGACCTCCCGTCATATGTTTTTGTATCATATGTTTGGATCTGAGAACACCTCGCTTTGTTCTTCCTCACCGGTTGCTACCCAGAACCGTTAGTAACATTTAACATTCCAAATGTGTCCCAGTTCATTTCCTGTTGCGGTGCACGTGAAGGACATGACAGGAAGTAAACATGGACCCAAGCTGTTGCCTCGCAATGCAATACTGTTGTTGCAGTCTCTCTCTCTCTCTCTCTCTCTCTCTCTCTCTCTCTCTCTCTCTCTCTCTCTCTATATATATATATATATATATAACATTACATTTTTTATTTTCCAAAAGGCTGCGCTGGAGGAACCCTGGACATTGTCCTTCTCTGAGGACTCCCCTCCCAGACGTTGTCCTGCATCACAGCGTCCACCATCTCCGACGGTAAGGAAGAATTCTTGTGAAGCCCCAGCCCCCTTGTGTGATGTCAGTGGAAGAGTTATTTTCTTGCCTCGTCCCTTTCTCATCTTGGTTATCGCCCCCTCCAGGATTTGTCTCACTCTCCCTGATTGATCTTTAAATGTACTCTCTCGAAAAACAAGATTATTTCCTGGAGGGGCTGAAGGTTGCTCTGCACCAGCAGATGTCATTATTCACGCTGGCGGACCGTCGCCCTGCCCCCCCTCCCCCTCCCCCACCTCCCCCTCACCCCCCCCTCCTTCATTTACCTCTCGTTGGATCTTTTCTTTGGAGCGTGCTCAGCGCTGTACATCACGGTGGCCGGTCTCGGCCAGCTGATGGGGTGCAGCTGCCGTCATGGCCGGCCTCAGTGTGTCGACGCTGACGTACACATCAAAGGCCGGGCTGAACAATTTCGCGCTGCCACAAAGAGAAAATAGGATCTGCAGAGATATTAAGCTGTTAGCTTGACTTACATATGGGCATTCCTCCCGAGTGGGAAAACGGTGTCAGCCAAATACCTAAAAACGAAAATTGGAGTGGACATTATTGTATCCACTATATTTAATTTTCCCATTTATTCAAAATATACTGAGACAGAGATTAAACTTTTTCCATTTAGAGCTCCAGCATTACAGCCTTCTGAACACATCGCAAATGAGGATTACGTTTTTACTCTGGCAGATGTTAAAGGCTCTTTGGCTGCTGTATATATACACACCTCTATTTAAAAAAAAAAAAAAAAACAGATATTCAAAAAATACTCATAAATAAAGTGGTAAGAGCTGTAAATGATTGCCGACACTGATTCATCAATGTGTTTCAGCCCCCTGAGCCCTCCCACTACATCCTCCCACCACCACCTGTATGGAGGCCGAAGCAGGCCTGGTTGCCTGGGGAACAGGAGGCCTCTGCTGGGCAGAGAGTTTCCCCAGTGAGCTCCAACAGGTAGACCACCCCACGGCCTAATTAAATAATTAGTTCCAGCTGTAGTGAACCGTCTTCTGTGATTATCACTATAATGCTGTGTGGGTTTGAGTCTCTACACTGTAGAAACTCTGACATTGTGACATTCATATGAATTCAACCCAAAGCAAATGACGAAGAATGACATTAGATTCAAGACGGTTGTCGTTCCTCAGTACACTTGTGCGAAGGACATGAAGTAGTATTTGTAGATATATAGAATCTGTCTGTGCTGTTTTCAACAGGTGCCATACAAATATGATGGTTGATAAATACGTGTGGTCATATAATAAAATATGAATTTCTGCATATTATGTCGTCCTTTTATGGATTTTTAACAATTTCAGAAGCAAATCTCCTGCTTCCACGTCGGTGCCCAGCGGTCTCTCTCAAAGATCAGAAAAGATTCTGGAAGAATGGTAAGTCCTCGTCTCAGCGTACACTGTGTCTTCTGCAAATGTGTGTGTGTGTGTGTGTGTGTGTGTGTGTGTGTGTGTGTGTGTGTTTATAGTTTTTTTCATCCCCGTGTCCTCGTTGTCTCCAGGGGCTTCACCGACAGCCACACAGCTCTTCTGATGCTGAAGAGAGCTCAGAAGATGAAGTCATCGACGCACCGGCAGAAGAAACGCGGGGGTGAGTGTGTGTCCAACGGAATAGTTCTAAATATACACTCAGTGGCCAGTTTATAAGGTACACGTGGCCAAAGTTCAGCTGACGTCTATCATGTTGAAGTTTAGCTGAAACTGTTGTAGAAAGCTGTTTTTGGAGGCTGCAGGTATTTGTGCTTTTGAATCATGTTTTATTTACAGGTGTTTTTCTATTATTTTTTTCCACCCCATTCATATCAATGAGGGCTGAATAACGGAAACACCTCTTCCCTTTTTTCTGGTGTAATATTTCAGGTTTAACCGATTATTCTCATTTTCATACATTATACTGTATGAAATGTGTCAAATGTAAAGAGCATGAGGGGCTGGAAAGAAGCCTCGAATGCAAAGCTTACCCATCTCCACCTGAACTAATGTGTCTCCTTGTCTCCTCATCCCTTATATTTTAACACAAAATATTTCTCACAGTATGGAAGGAACTGCATTTTCTAAAAGGGGAGAAGGGGGGGGTGAGAGGGGGATCCACACTCGATCGTGCCTCTTCTCATTCTCGTCTTTGTTCCCTCAGCCGTGCCTCAGCGGCGAACCTTTCCACGCCGCGTATGTTAACGAGCCATAACGGACAGCAGGAGCCAGGCCCCGTCGCCTCTCATTGGGCCTTATTTAAGAGCCTGCAGAGGAAATACAGATTGCCAGGAAACCTCTTGACAAGTCATCCCGCGATGACTTTCATTCCGACTCATTGTAGTGGTCGAGTGCGGCTGCGGTTGAAAGGTGACCTCACCTCCGCTCTGCGCCGAGAAACAGTAGTCCTGCCCACGATTATCATGCCGCCGTCAAGTAGAGGGAGGCTGCTCTTTGATCACAATTGCGAATTGCATGATTCCAATAGCGGGGGCTCTTGTCATCTTGCTCCACTGACACACAGGTCTATGTCTGCACTAACTCCTCATGGCATCTGCCTCAGTGGAACCAGAGCTCTGTTCTAAATGTCCCACAATGTTTGGTCCTGGTTCTCTGCTTCTGGTTTTAGGCCTGCCGTGTCCTTCTTTGACCTCTCTCTCTCTCTCTCTCTCTCTCTCTCTCTCTCTGTCCCTCTCTCTCTGTCTCTCTCTCCCTCTCTGTCTCTCTCTCTCTCTCTGTCTCTCTCTGTCTCTCTCTCTCTCTCTCTCTCTCTCTCTCTCTCTCTCTGTCCCTCTCTCTCTGTCTCTCTCTCCCTCTCTGTCTCTCTCTCTCTCCCTTTCGGTCTCTCTCTCTCTCTCTCTCTCTCTCTCTCTCTCTCCTCTCTCTGTGTGTGTCTCTCTCTCTCTGTGTCTCTCTCTCTCTCTCTCTCTCTCTCCTTCTCTCTCTCTCTCTCTCTCTCTCTCTCTCCCTCTCTCCCTCTCTCTCTCTCTCTGTCTCTCCTAGATCCCTCCGTCCGTCTTGCCTTCAGAAACTGCAGTTATCCGCTGGGTCCAGTGGAGGCACGAAACAGGCCGGTAAAAGGTAAGACATTTGGTAACCCGGCAGAAACACCAGTGAAGAGTCTTTCTTAAGCCCCTCTCCCAACGGACATAAAAACACACACACTAACATCTGGCTTTTGTCGTCAGTGGGAAACGTTGCAATTGACATTCATTCCCGGGACAAATGAAGCAGTCACAGGTATTTATTGGCTCCGGCTCAAACGCGCACATTTTTGCCCCTTTTTTCCGTTGCGATGCCATGTGACGTGCGTTGAAGTGAATATATAATAAATCAAATCAACAGGGATTTGGGCAAACATTATAATCCGTTAACGTACAAAATATTAAGATTAATATGCTCTCCTCAAAGCCACCGGACTCCAGTCGGACAACAGAAATCTTCCCTCGCTGTTCATCGATACACACAAACTAGAAACTAAACGAAACTCATCAAAACGTTCTTTCTGGTCTTTTCACTGTTCCAACAATCGCCGACTCTGGTTTGGTCAAAATAAACTCTTAATTCAGATTTAATTAGATTTGAAGCTACCAGACTCCATTGACCAAAACAGTGATCTCACCTCGCCGGTCATTGTAAAACACATTTCATTCAAACAAAAGGAAACTGTCTTAGTTTGTCCTTCCAATATTCCAACAATCACCGACTCTGGCTTGAGAGTTTGAAAAAGAGATGGAATAAGTAAGATAGTAACCACCGCAACGTTTTCCCACTGTTTACGAACCCTTTCTCTGGTGCAGGTTCAAAGATGTTGAACTTGACTCAACAGAAAAGGGAAACAAAGACATACATGTCCAACGTTACTTGCAATGGGGGAAGAATCTTTCGCTTATTTTTAATAGGTTTTCCCTGTTTAAAAAAAACCTGCATACTCGCTAACTTTGGTGGAAGAGTGGTATTAGTCTGACACGAACATCTGCTCAGTCCGGAGCTTTAGACCTGAGACTGGAGACTCAATTTGTAATGATGTATTGCAGCTTTATTATTATTTTCATAGTTTTGGCAATTGTTTTCGATCAGTGAGAATAACGTGGACTCACTAATGTTGCGGAGATCTGGCAACACAGTGACATCATGACAATGACGTATGAGAGTCTGTCATGTTTCTGGACGAGAAGCATCAGCGGTAAGCGATCACACATTTGGTTTTTATCATAAAGAGAATTATTGCCATAACAGTACAAAAATAAGAGACCAAGGTTGTATGAAACTGGAATTTCTCTGTAAACGTAAGCGTGAGTATAAAACTACTTCACTGGTCCCAAAGTTTAAAGGAACAACAACCGTCTATCGGGGTTTTCCTGAAGTTTTCTGTATAAGTGGTTCCCTTACAGAACTCATAAAAGATGGTGTCTTTTCTTCCCTAAAGGCGTAAACTTTATTGTTATGGATGTTAAAAACTTTGGTGTAAAGTAGATTGATAGTCCGAGACGAGGCAAACTTCTCCCTCCATCTTTCCTGCTGGGGCCCCCTGCCCTGCCCCGAGGTGGAGAGATGATGTGGCATGGTGACGTCCACAGCCAGACTTAAAAGGGAGGGAAGAGCTGGAGGGAGGGCAGGAGGGTGGATGGGGAGTGGGGGGAGAGGGAGAGTCAGCCTGTCTCCATCTTTCCTCTGCGCCCCAACCCCCACCCACCCACCGGGGTCAAGGCCTCACATCCAGAGAGATCCACGGTGGCTCGCGGTCATCCAGCAGTCACAGTGACTCTGGAGCGACAGCGTTGGCCAACGGGCCGCGGAGCGACTGGTCCGAGTCCAACGCTGCCGTGAGCATGAAATACGCCTCAATTAGCTGTGGAGAAACACACTATGTTTGCTTGTCATTTCGTGTTACGCGAAAAAAAAAGAAAAAGAAAGTGTAACAACTTTGGGATGTTTTCCGTTCCACTTTATTCTCCGTTGGGTGGATCGCTTCAGTAATTAGTTTGTAGAATAGCAGTGAAGGAGTCGCCTCGTTTCCCTGAAAGCTGATTCACTGCCGTGCAGCCAAATAACGAGCAACAGCTTCGTCAGCAGCCAGCGAATTTTATACTTATAAGACACAACGATGGACAAACATCTTGAGCATTTGGCAGCGATGGAGGTTGACTCCCCCCCCCCACCCCCCCTCCTCCCTCACCCCCCATCCCCCACTTATAACGTGTTGTACCGAGGCACTGAAGCTGAGTTTTGACTGTGACAGTCTCATTTTGTTATCAAGTGTTAATTGTGAACTGCAGGTGTATAATGTCAAGTTTCCGACACTGACTCCTGACTGAAGTCGTGCCTGAGCACCGTCTCGTGCCTGAGCACCGTCTCGTGCCTGAGCACCGTGTAGCCGTAGCTTAGCTCTCAGCCAACTGGCAGCCGAGGACCGGTTCTGTCCAAATGACCGATTTCATGACAGCAATATTTCCAGTTTCTTTCCAGTATCCTTATCCCTTATCTCTCCTCTCCGCCCACGTCTCCATAATTTGACACACAGGACTGGCAGCTACGTCAGCTGATAAAGGAACGGGGGTCACTTGTTAGAACATCACCCTCCCCTCCTCTGCTTAATGCGCCTCGTTTTTTATTCGACTGTGAGGAATTCTGTAAAACGCGTAACTCTAACCAGCTCGGTTTCGGAGGAGACCGCTCCTGCTGCCTTTTTACAAGGTGACCATGAGGCGGCGGAGGCGGAGGTGGAGGTGGAGGTGGAGGTGGTGGAGGTGGAGGTGGTGGTGGTGGTGGTATTGCGTCGCGGCTCTCTGTAAACGGGGCCCAAGCCAGCCTCCCCTCCTGCTCCCCTGGTCCTGACCTGTGGGAGGCACCCCCTCCTCCGGATCCATCCCCAGTGCCCGGGGACTAGCCAGCCCGGCCCGGCCCAGCCAGCGCTCCCCGACAGGGGCTAACGTTTCAGGCTTTGAGTCAAGCCCTCCTTCTGGAGGTGATTAGCCCCAAACCCATGACAGATTCTTTCCAAGATATCCGACGCGCCGTGTTTATTTTATCCGGGCTCTTTGTGTGGATGTGCTGGACATGAGTAACCCACTTGAAATGGGTATCAGCTTACATACCCAGAGAGGGAGATAGAGAGGGAGAGAGTGCAGCAGAGCCACAAAACATTTTCTTTTAGAGACAAAAAAATGTAGAAACACACCACCCCTTTTTTTTTTTTTTTTTTTCGTAGATGGTTTGTATCATCAAGTGTCTGGGTGCTGCAGATGTTGAAGATGTTGTGTGCCTCCGAGCGTTTCTCCTCGTTTCGCCTCTTACTTTCCGCCAACGCCTTGCACCCCCCCCCCTCCACCCCAGGCTAACACACACCCCCTTCCAACCTCCTCCTTCCATCCAAACTGCGATCCAACCCCACCAAACATCCGTCCTCATGTCAGAGGGACACACGGGTATATATTTTTATTTCAGCCTGGAACCCCTACCTCCTGAGCACTTAACTCGATTTCACACTTCAAGTCATCTACAAAGTCCGGCTGAAACACAATCATCTTGTTTACCTTCCATGGTCCCGAAAAACTTAATGTCAGGCTGTTTACCACCATTCATGTGCATTCAATTTCAGCCTCGAAAATTCTCAGCGCTTGTGTTTGAGATGCACTGGCACACTTGAGGAAGGAACATGCAGAGCCAACTTACAGTTGGCCAGCAGTCTGAGTCACTCACGGAGACAGGCACCAGACTAAAAACACAGGCTAGGATCCTGTGATCCTTCTTGCTCTCGGAAAATGCCGTGAAAACAGGACTCACAAAACCGTTTTCTTGATGCAATATAAAGCAATGTACGGGTTAGATGTAGCTTAGATGTTTTTAAGTCTTATGGGGAAAGTTTCTAACCTGTAAGAGCCAAGTTTCCTGCTCTTTAGGGCGGATTGAGTACAAATTCGTGAGCAAATTCAAACAGCAAGACGAGATGCGAGTCTGCATCCTGACCATTAACGTGACACAGAATGCTCTTTTAAAGCTGTGTTAGAAGTATTTCTTACATCGTTGACAAATGATGTAATTATGAAAAGGTCTAATGATGAAAGGATAATTTCAATGTATCTCAACTTTGGGTTTTAGTATATTTTGGTTTGTAGTTTAAACAAACTAAAACTTTAGCGAAACTTAGATAGAAGAGAAATCAAAAGTTAAAGGCCTCAGTATGCATTACATTAGGATCTTATCGGACTGTTAGTAGATGTCTTTTTACTTTATACAATAGTCCTCTAACAGCGTATTAAACCCCCTCTGAGACAGCAAAATCTGGGGACGTCCAACAATTTCTCCATAACGGACAATCTAACAATCACACTTCATTAATTATGATTGACTCGGTGTGCGGCGGTGAGAAAGTATAAAGGGTGTGAGCTTCTCTCTTTTTCCCCCCATTCTTTACACAACTACATCCGTCACTTTTTTGTGCAGCACTGCATGTTTCTAAGGCGACATTGTCCAATCCACTCCAGAAGTGTTGTCACCATTTGGAGAATTATTTCTGCACACACCATTAGACGTGTACATATTTTGCCAACAATGTGTTGGATTTTACAGTCGAAATGAGCTCATGAGGTTCTTGTATTGGGAAAGTAGAGCGGTCAAAGGGAGATGTATATGGCATCGCCACATGATCAAATACAGACTTTGACGTTGGGCAACATCAACACGCATATTACCCAGCAATCATCTCTGCATATCTGTATATGACAAAAATGCCAAAGAAAATATTGATTAAATTGAATCCTGTTTTTAATAGTTTAAGTAGAATAAGCGTATCGCTTTGTTAGAGGTTGCTACTGACGCATCACACCAGTTTGTTTTTAAGCACGCTGAGACCTTAAAACTTGTAAACATCTCTTGGAAAGTGACTTTGCGGTTCAACTTACTTGCTGATTTCCCGTACAAACAAAGTAGTTTTGTCAATCTGAACTTTTTTTTGGGCTTGTTTACGACCTGATTGTTTCCAGTCTGACTGTCAGGCTGCTTGTGTCTCTTTGCCCTCCCTCCTCCCACATCTCAGCTCACGTTGACCAGAACTGCTCAGGATGCTCATCAACTCCTTCATGCCACCATTTCACACGTTTTCAGGCCGAAGACGAAGCCTCCACCACCTCCTCCTCCTCCTCCTCCTCCTCCTCCTCCTCCTCCTCCTCCACCACCTCCTCCTCCTCCTCCTCCTCCACCACCTCCTCCACCTCCTCCTTCACCACCTCCTCCACCACCTCCACCACCACCTCCTCCTCCTCCCCAAGTCTCTGATAGTAAGTCAGAGCTCTCCCCTCCTCAGCAGGGACGAGATCGCCTAATGGGCTTAAGAGCCTCTCTTAACAGGCGTGACTCCTAACCCCCCCCCCCCTCCCCGATGTCCTGGAGGAGCACTGGAGGGGGATTCAGGGGGTTGGAAGGGGTCAGGAGGGGGCTTTCGTGGAGAGTTCAGAGGGGGAAAGGGAGAGGAGAGTCTCCTTGCTACTGGAGTGCAACATAAATGTGATATTTGTTTCTTTCCCGGAGCTCGTCTTGTATCACCGCGTGTACACACACGCCACGGCTACGTTCCACCTCTCACCTTTTTGATGATTTAAAATGTATCATCAGTCTTCCCTTGTAACTTTTAAACTATCCACACAGGATCCTATGATAATGAATGCAGATACGATACAGAGTTCTGTACTCAGTATATGAGTTTATGAGCAAGTTGCTGTTTAAAAAAAAAACATATTTCTCTTGAGTGTTTTTTCTCGACCTCCCGTTCCCCGTCTCTCTGTGTATTTCCGAGCTTTGGGAAGTGCGAGCGGTCACTTCCTGGCCTTCGCTGCCCCGGGGTGGGAAGCATCTATCACTTGACATTTTTAGTGGGGCTTCTCAATTAACCCATGAAAACTGTAAAGCTTTTCTCTCCCCCGTTTTTTTTTTTTTTTTTTCTTTCTTTCTTTCTTTTTCAAGCAAAAGCAAGTAAATTGCTTAAATAAATGCATCATTAGTTCCAGCATTGGCCTGTCAAAATCCATTATCAGTTCACACTCATCCACGGCAGCGTTACTGTCAGCGCAGCATAAATGTTTACTTTGAATTACGATCTTATTATGGGATTTCAACTTAGCTCGTAAATCAGCGGCCTCTCAGACGTCTTTCTTTAACAAACTGTTGGAAAGCTGCTTGGATTCAATTTTTACGGAGAACCGCAAGCTTCCAGCGAGGAGAAAAAAAAGCAGATCATCTCCTGTTGCATCTTTCAGCAACGTATTATAATATAATAACACCCCCGAGTCCTCCAAACAAATACACCACCTTAAGCCCAAACATAAACGCCGGGAGCTTTGACCACTGATCTCTCCCAGTGCTGGGAACCCTGGCCGGCTGTAATTACAGTGAAACATGTCAGACGTTGCTGCAGACTTGACCCGCGGAAGCTGTTTATTTGTGAAGCACGTTAACACAAATCCTTTACTACAGTGTTGATTGAGCCTGTTGTTCATTTGGAAACACGTCACCCTCACCGCAACGTTCACTGATTTTAAGCAGCGCGCTCATTCTTCACTACCGTTGTCATCGCGAATGTTATTTTTACTGAACGAAAAAAAGGAGTTGGAGAGAGAAAAGAAAAGAAACGAAAAAAGAAAAAGAAGAAAAAAATCGCATGTGACGTTAATTTGTTTTCTGTCGAGTGCAGGTCGCGAGGCTGAGCCGGGCCTTCAGCACGCGGAGGAGGCGGAGCTAGTGAAGCGGGAACGAGCTCAGCAGTGGCTGCGGACCCAGGCTGCTCATCCTGACAGGGACTCGGAGAGGTGAGGAGCCCGATGTGGGTCATACGGTGCTTCAAAAGGGCCTTTCTTCTTTTCTAATTTACCCCTGGTGATGTCGAACCAAAAGCAAAAGGTTTTTTTTAGATATGTGTCTCACATATTTCACACTTATCCTGCGTAACTAGGTAATGGTTTCTGCTGTTGAGTTAAATCAAAATCAAACATTTTAATATGAGCAACACACATTTACTTGTTTTATTGGGGAGGCCGAAGAAACCTACGAGACTGATGTCTCAAAACCTGAAGACAAAAATATTTGCGTGGCTCGATGCCACTATATGTTTATTTTTTTATTTGGATAAGCTGATCCTTTTGATGAGCTACTAAAATTGTTGGCATACTTTCCTAAAGATCCCCTCCTTATATGTTTCGCTTGTTCTCCTCGGAATAATAATTTGTCTGATATGGTTTTTCCATCAAATAGTTTAAAATGATTACAAATCTCCTACTTCTCCCACATTGAATAATGCAAAAATCTTTAAATATACGGATAGTTTTCATCTCAAATGTTAAACCGCTAGACACAAGATGTCTCCTTCTCCATGCATCCATCTACGCGGTGAAGGTCAAACGTCTGAGTAACAACAGACCCCTTTTACAAACAATATTGTAAATAATGTCGGCAACGGAGGATGACGTTGTTTCCCCCAGCCATCCAGGAGAGTTAGCAGGCTTTAAAAGTTGAATCACGACCGGTGACGGCATCAAAATGCCTGGTTGTTGCTCGCTTGGTCATCAGAATCCACCGTTTCAGAGCGGCAGGTGTTTCAGTTTAACGAGCGACCGTGTTAACTGGTGACGTTCAGCCTGGCACGTCCGTGGTTGCTCGTAGTAGCTCACGTAAACGGTTGGCGTAGATAAATAAAGCAACCACGGCTGTGAGTCACCGGTCTAACACAAAAACCTGTCAAGCCGAAAACACCGCCGGCGTCCGTGACGACCACATGACGGATAAAGATGCTGTTCGTAGCGCCCATTTTAACTCGATAAAGTCAAACCTCTGAGTCCACGTCAAGCAAAACGCCAAAAGAGATGGAGCTGACACATCAAAGTGTCTGTAAGAGGCAGTGAGCATGTATAGCCCCCCGTCCCCCCCCGCCTCCTAACAAATGGACATCAAGATTATCATGCATGTCATCTGTGTTTCCTTTATGATATGTCAGAGGTAATCGCATCAAACTGAAGACGGGGAAGCTGCTCAATCGGTCTGAACATTTTTTTATGTTATCTTTTCCTCAGCGTGCATTTCCTACCGGAGATCAGCGCCGACGTCCTGAACGGAGGCCGAGTGCAGCTCGTGGTGAGTTTACTCCCCTCTTGTTTTCCCCTGTGGGGGGGCAGTTGCATGTATGTGACATTATGCAGTATTTACATTCATCAGTCAGTCATGTCCTGTGCTGTAGGTTCCCTCTCCTGGAGCCTGTCTCATCAGCTCCCATTTAAATGAGGCAAGGAGGGGGATGGGGAGGGGGAGGGGGAGGTTAGTCTGAGGTTTAGCTCCACTGTGACACTTTCAATTGGATCAACTGGCCGCAATTTCTTCATTTTGCTTGCAGAAATCCCAGTGTCACTTTGGAGCAGTTTGCCCCGGACCCGTGAACGATACTGATGCTCGCGAGGTCTTTGAAGTCGGGGAAACTGCAGGTTTCTCCCTGCGCCGTTATATAGAGCAGCTTGAGTTATGATCACTGGCAAGAGGAGCCCCCCCACCCCCCTCGCCTCCCCTTCCTCCTGTTTGTTGGGGCTCATTTCTGTGTTTCTGTGTGTTTCTGTGTGTTTCTGTGTGTGCAGGCCCGGGACGCCAGCGGACCGCGGGCCAGCGACCGCTCAGCTGCTACTCGCAGAAACTCTTACGGCCCCTCAAGTGAGTCTCGTGAACTCCACAGTTGTTTTTCTACCCAGAATACACCCTGTGACTGGGAACTTTGAAGAGAATCCCAAAAAAAAAAAAAAAAACATTCATAAAATGTCCTGAAACACAAGACTCAATTATCCTCTTAACGTAGATTATTTCTGTCTCCGACTCGGTTTTTAACCTTCTCTCACAACAACTGGCAATCCAGATAAATGGTCGCAGAGACATTTGTTGCCAATGCTTAATTTAATGTTTTTTACTAGTTAACTGATCAGTTTTTCCTCAAAACGATGGAAATTCAACCTATTTTTTTTTACTTACAAACGTGCATTCATACACTGTGTATATGATTTATATGTAACATATGGTTGTATAATATATCCAGGATATATTGTCCACATTTTATGCCACTCATTAATTAGCCGAACTGACATTTGAGCCAAACCTTCTCAGCGGTTTCATGCTCAAACCTAAGAAATCATAGATTGTGATTAGAGCTGCAAAGATGAATCAATAAGTCGTCAACTATTAAACTAATTGCCAACGATTTTGATAATCGATTAATCGGTTTCAGTAGTTATTTAATAAAAAAATTATCTAAATTTGCTTTCTCATTCTCTGGTTCCTCGACTCCTCCACGACGGTAAGATGAATATCTTTTAGTGGCGGGCGTCATCTCGGGCTTTGGGAAACAATGTTCAACAATTTTTAACCATTATACCAAACAACTAATCGATAAATCAAGAAAATAATCAACAGATTAATCGACAATGAAAATAATCGTTCGTCGCAGCCCGAATTGTGATTGGATACCTATTTTTGTGTGTGTGTGTGTGTGTGTGTGTGTGTGTATATACCTTTACATCCAGCATAGTATGTGTGTACAGATGTTTCTATGTTTGCACACTTGCACCCATGGGTCTCGGGTCGCACAGACCCGGGTGAGCCGAGCCAGGGATCAAGGCTGCTGCTTATTCAGCCTAGACTGAGTCCACCGGTCGGCTGCTTCGTGAGGGGGTGAGGGGGAAGGGGGGGGGGGGGTGGAGGAGGGGGAGGGGGAGGAGAGCCACAAGGTCGGGCCGGGGACAGAGTGCCGTGAATTTCTTCTCTGACAGGAAACGGGCAGAAGAAGAAAAAAAAAAAAAAAAAAAAGAAAAGTCCTTTCAGTGAAGAATGACTGGCCCTTCTGTCAGGAGAAGTGGGGCTCAGGAGTTTGAGTGACAAAGATGCTACTGACAGGCTGACGGCAGCGGATGACCACATTAAAGAAGCCCAGGAATCCGAGTGAAGGAGAGCCCTGTCCCCGGTAACGAAGCCAAATTGGATTCCGGTGATGATTTGGGAATGATTTCCACGAGGTGCAGCAGCAGCAGCAGCAGCAGCAGGCTGTTGTCCTCCTCAGGACGAAGGCCGGGGAGAATACAACGCCTCTTTGTCCACACCGACGAAAACACCACTTATCAGAGTTGTGCAGGGCAAATTGAAATATGAATGTATGTGTAAGAAAAGAGCTTTTTCTCAAAAAGCCAATTATGTATTTCATAAACTTGGAAAGCGCATCTAACGGCCTCTGTGCTACATCATCAGAAACCCATCGTGTCAGAGGAAATGGGTTACTTGGGTGAAATCGGGGTAATTAGGGGGAAAAAAAAAAAAAGAAAAACTTTTAAAAGTCGGCCCACGTGAGCCTGTAAAAGAGAGAAACTAAAATCATTTATCAAACTGCTTCTGAAGCGGCACGCAGACGTCAAAGTGAAGGTTTTAAAAGTGGGACGGTTCACTTCGTCGGCCATCGCAGTAAAGACGACATAAATACTCGTTGCAACGCGACACCCCACCACTTGCTGGGACGGCGCCACGAAACGCGTTTCCAGGCCTCCGGAAAATATTTTCATTACATGTGCAGGGGAAACCGCTTCAGTTGCATATCTGCCACCTCAATTCAGACTCTAATAGGAGCAAAATGATTGAAAACAATTTATTTTGGTCACAGCGGTCGGGTCAAATGTGTGGCCATTTTTGTCGTCGCCTCGCATCTCGTAGCATGACTGCACGAATCGCGTCGCAATTGGCAACACGTGCGCCAAAGTTCCGCGCTCTGTTTCCGATTTGGAACAGATAATTGGACAAAAGTCTTTTAATAAACTAAATTTAGCCACCGAGAGCTGCATTACACGAACCTGGAAGGAGAGGAGAAGCATTACGGCTGCAAGACGAATGTGAAAACATAAACGACAGAGGTGCGATGACTTGTGAGCGGATGGATATTCTATACAGTGTGCCAGCTGTGCAGATATTCGAGGGCCGGGGTCAGTACCTGTGATGAGCCCCCCCCCCCCCCCCCCCCCCCCGCCGCGTGGCTCCCTGTGTGGCGGCGGCCGCGTGGAGACCGCCGTCCCGGGCCCGACACGTGGAATGCATCATGCCCGGTAGAAGCGCTGCCTTTGTACTGTGTGTTTGAAAAGCTTTGTACTGATCCCCAGGTGGAATGGAAAGGGGCCTCCGAGACGACACACACACACACACACACACACACACACACACACACACACACACACACACACACGGCGCTCCCGGGAGTCGGAGAACGCAAACACGAGACTCACCTGCTCGGACTTAAGTCTTTTTACAGTGAGATTAAATATGGTGTCGTCTCCAGTCTCCTGAGAGGAGAGACCAAACCAAAGTCAAAATTGGATTCATTCAAGGTCAGAAGTTGCAAATTCCTCGTAGTTCGGTTTGAGCAACAATCTCCGTTTGCTTGAAATCCAAAGAAAAGCTTCCAGGTTTAGTTACCCAACATTAAAATACGTTGGACAAAATCAAACTTCCATGATGGACAACGCAACACACGGCAACATTTTGACCCCCAGGGTAAAACCCTCAGGTGTACAAGAACTCAAACGTTCCTTTGACGACAGTTTGTTTGGGAAGGCTCCTTCCTCCAGAAACCTTTTTATGGTGTTGACTACAACCCGAACAGAGTCCTGAGTGCTTAGCATCAAATACATTCATTTCGAACAGCGCAAATTAGTCGAACTGCCGTTTGAAGTCTGTGACGGATTTCTCTCACACGACTGCACGATTCGCATGTGAGATGTTGACGCGTTTTTCCCTCTGCGTCTCCAGGCAACCGGGCTCCATCTCCCCGGCGGGTCGCCTCGGCTCCGTCCAAAAGGGAGCGCATCTCCCACCGAGACAACCCTGTCCAGCGGAGCGGCGGCTGGGGGGGGGGCAAGAGGAGGGACAAAGAGTACAAGTAAAACACAAACTGCTCCACAACCACCAACACCTCCTCTGCTGTCCTCACCCGGCAACATGCAGAGCAACTCCAGACACATCCCGACAAAGAATGTAGTTCAGGGCAGCGTACGTATGCTTCCCAGTCTGTGTTGTGGTTTTAACATCAATAGATTTCATCCTCACGAGGTCATTTCTTTCCCTCCACGAAGAAGACTTTTCTTTATTTGTATTTATAATGCTGCTTTATTGCCGGCAGCTGTTCTTTTTACACCGAAAAACTTGAGCTCCCTGTCCTGAGAATTAATTAAGAGCAATAGGACCTGGACCAGCCCAAATATCTCCAGGCAGTTCCATCGTGTCGGTTCAGCTCAAGTATCAGTGCCTGGACGTGATCGCGGCCAACCAGCAGCAAAGCACGCGGAACAAAACTGCACGCTTCGTATGCAAATGGGGGCAGGAAATGAGAGCCAGCAGGGCTCCACGCCAGCTTTCGAAAGCGGTTGCCAGGCCGGCGACCGAGCATCAACTTTTGGTTGCCGAAACTGAAAATGCGGTCGCCAGTGTCAGTCACTTTTTTTTCTTCTTTTTGAGCGATTAAGATACCATGCAGTAATATGTCAGCTTGGTAAGGAAAAAGTGACATTTTGTATGTTTTGACCCTTTTTTTTTTTTGTGTTGTTGTTGTTGTTCAAGTTCATCCGGTTCTTTTTCCCGTTGAATACATTTGCAGTTTGGTTTGTGATGTTGACGGTTGACTCAAACTTTTTACCCCACAGTCAAACAACCTAATTTTCTTCGCCATTGTCTCTAAAAACAGACGTCTTTGCCAACGCGTTAATGGTTCCGCTTCCAACTGTAACCGCACATTTTATAAATATCACTGATGCAGCAAATTTAAAATGTATTTATTTTGCACATGTGCATGGAGTTTTTTTTTCGTTTTTTTCTTGTCTTTATAAGTTAAAAAGTAGTTTTCCACTGCTGGACGACCAAAGGCCAAGAATCAGTTGCCAATTCCTCAAAATGGTTGCTCGCTGCAACCTGGCAACCCTTCCCGTGGAGCCCTGACCGGGACCTTTTAATACCTGTGGATTCATGTTTCTCTGGATGCTGAACTGGTGTTTATCTGCTGATTTACTCTCTTGACAAAAAAAAAAAAATAGCGTTTGCATCCATGGGAAGAGACTCGCTCTTTCCACTTTCTGCTCTCTTAAGGGTAACGTTTAATAAAGCCCAGAGATTTAAGTGCAATTTCCCCATTCTGCGGCTAAATTTAGCTCCCGCTCGCCAACTGCGGGCTTGAAAATGACTGCTATTACGGCCCGAGCACAAACATTGATGTTTTCCTTATTCTCAGCCGTGGATCACAATGGCCTCGTCTGTGTGTTTGAGTTCGGAGAGCCGAGGCGTCTTGTCCGCAAACACTGGCCCCGACCGGAGGCGGTGAACCTCAGGCTCGGAGGTTCCTCGCTGGCCCCGCCGCCTGGAAACGATAACTTAATGAATGTCAAAACAAATAGTCGGAGCTGCAGAGCGGCTCCCTGGCAGGAAATGCACGTCTGTCTATTTACTTTCCCGCTATCATTCGCTTGCACATGTCTGGAGGGTGTGTTTTGACTGTACGCGAGCTGACGGGGGATCTTCGTCTTGGAGAGTGGCGTATGCCAGAGATACCGTGGTGGTGGTGGTGGTGGGTGGGGGTGATGTTGTGAAACTCAAGAGCACTGCCCTCCATCAGGGGGAGACCGGTTCTAGGGGCTCTCTTGGGGAAATCAAGTGGGGGGGGGGGTGCCATTCCACGACTGCGATACTGGAGAATTCCCATTTTTGTTTATTTCCCAGGCAACACCAAAAGACAGGTGACATAAAAGTGACGGTATCTTCTCGTTTCCATTGGACGCAGGTCGAGATGTGCCCCGTCTCTCAGAGCCTTTTCTTTCTACCGCTTCTGAAATGATATTGTTAAAAAGCCATCGTCCACCAGTCTTCATTACACGTGTTTACTTTTGGGTTATGGGTAAAATTATATGTAACCCAAGACATCCACAATCCATTGCCTGGTGAAACGAGCGCTCCACCGCACTCTTAGATAAGAGGAGGAATGTCCCTCTCAGCCCGGACGGCCCTGCCAGCCTGACCTCAAGTCAGCAAATGTTGTCAGATGGAGTCTGGCGGTGAGAGGTTCGGTATCCAAATATCCCTCCGAGTGCTTTCTCCCACCGCACGAAGGCACCACGACACCGGGCTCGCAAGGTTGAGCTACGACGTCCGCTGACCGTTTTTAGAAACGAGGCGGCCATCGCTGTCCATTCATTTCTGTTTGAGCCACAAGAAAGAAAATGACCCAGACTTGATGTACGCTGTGATCGACTACACAACTCAAGCAAGTCATTTTCAGTGGAGTGAAATGCACTTTACCAGGTATAAAAGTATTAAAAAAAAGGATGTAACTTTGACAAAAATGAACGCAGACGGTTAGCTGAAGCCGGTTTCATGAGCGATATCATGTAAATCAATGGAAGCCAATTGCTGCCTTTTTAAAAATAAGAACATTTCTAGAATAAAACGCTGCTGCTTTACAAAGTGACGAGCTGTGATGTAAAGTATACGATGAGTACATACTGTGACGAGTGCCTCTAGTACTACTAGTAGTTTGTGTGTACAGCATGTCGTACTGAAATGTATAGAATAAGTAAAGCTGATTTGAAGGTCACGTCATGCGATATATTTCTTATTCAAAAGGAATAGTAAATCATAAATAAGACAAACACAGTGATTTGGATCGGAGGTGAATCACTTAAACAGAATTTATTTATTTTTTGTTGTCAAATTCATCAGAGATTTACGGCTTAAATCAGTAAAATTCGTCATCAGGTAAAATAACATTAACTCCGAATGGCACAAACACGGAGCGACGAAAGAAGAAGGACACGAGAGACACGAGGTCTTTCCCCGTTCATTTCTGCCTCGTGACACAATTAGCTGGCTCCTTTTAGCCAAAGCAAAGACAGAATGGATGTGAGCTCTGAGGAATGTTCCAGCCCTCCTGGAAACGTGAAACCAATTCATAAAGAAATTTGGGGAGTGAACTCACACAAGCAGAGAGCGTCCCGCGCTGGACTCTTAGAAAAGTCAACGCTAATTTACTCCCCGAACGACAACCGCTGGCTGAGAACATCAACGTGGATGAAGCCGGGTCGGAGTCCTGGTCACACGGGGAGCCGGCCTTGGAAAAGGATTCGGTTTGTTAATTAACTAAATTACAACAGAATCGCTTAAATGTGCCAATTAAATACAGAATCACGTACATGGCTCAGCTGATAAAGAGCTCGGCTCTGGTATTGTTGATACAGAGGAAGTAAATACACATGCACATCTCTGGACATACATATTTTATACATGTTACGAGATATACGGGATTTGCATTTGCATAAAGTAATCATGAAATGTATGCACACACATCTTTTTAAAATGTACTTTTTTTTTTTTTTTTTTAATGACAATCCAAACTTTCCATCGTGTTTTTACATGAAGTCCACTGATGTGATATAATTGTGTTTTTGTGTCGCAGCAAACAGTTGAGATTATTGTTTCTGTTTGTGTTGTTTGTGTTTAAATGATAAACAACATTTTATTTTTCGCTGTACTGGATTCAACAAAATAAAGTAAAAACAATAGTTCCTTTAACCCTTCGTTGGCCCTGCACAGTAATAAGTACTTTATGTGTTCGCACTTCTGTTGATAAACGTTATTTGTAATAATCTCAAAGCTTAAAACCAAAACGCTCATCGAGGCTTCAGCTTTGGTTTCACCTAAATCTGTTGTGTTATTTTAAAAAGCAATCGCATTAATAAAGATTTTAATGTTAATTTAATGGGATCACGTGTCCTGCAGAATACTTTTTCAGTGGTTATGTGAGAAAACTCTTCTTTTTTTTTTTTTTAATGATCATTTCCCAGTTATTTAAATGAGCTCGAGTCTTGCATCACAGCATCTGGAGTCACTTCTGGTTTCGGTCACAGGTGACTTGAACAACAACTCGACATGAACCCACATGACTGGAGTGGAGTGACGGAGAGAGAGCTTTGCTCAGCAAATTCTCCCCTGGCTCCTTGGAAAACTAAAAAAAAAAAAAAAAAAAAAAAAAGACAAACAACCTAAAAAATTAAAAACAAACTTTTTCAAGCACGGAATGCGCTGCTTTCACTTGTTCTTCTTGTCACTCTTCTTATTGAGCCAAACGACACTCACACATGTTTTGGGTGGAAAATAAACTCTGTGTGTGTGTGTGTGTGTGTGTGTGTGTGTGTGTGTGTGTCGTGTGTGTCGTGTGTGTCGTGTATACACAGCCAAAGTTCTGAAGACACTTCATTAGATTGGCTCTGGGCACCATGATGTAACGTCTCTGGTCCTGGTCCCGGTCCCGGTCCTGGTCCTGGTCCCGGGTCCCGGGTCTCGCGTTGGACTGAAAAATGATTCACAATTAACTTCCGTCACATTCTGACCGAGACGAGAGCGCATGCACGTAATGTTACGACAAACTGGCAGCACGCGCGTTAGTGATTGGAAGTGAAGGCGAGGATCTCTCCGCGTGGCTCACGTCACGCTCCGGCCGCAGCCTTTTGGAGAGTTAGCGTTTGGCTGATGTGCGCGTGGAGGTGACCGGGCCCGTGCGCGTGGAGGTGACCGGGCCCCCCGGCTCCACAGACCCCATCCTGAAAGACACGCACCAAACCACGGTGAACTCTTCACGTGCTCTCCTCAGCGTGATCCGGCGTAGCGAGGTCATCTTAGAAGCCCAAATACCCCCCCCCCCCCCCCCCCTTATGAGCACCTCTGTTTGTTTTTTATTTCCCTCTCCCCCGTGGCACCGTGAAGCTCCAGGTAACTGCCACTGACCCCAGAGCGAACCAAAGCACGCGCATGGTGTGCATTGCAGGTGGCGAGGCTCGTGGGTGGAGCGGTGGCTGGTGGGAGATCGGTAACACGATTCCTCCAATAAGAAGAAACAGAAGAACCTCGCTCTTTCTGTCCCTCTGTGTGCGTGTACGTGTGCGCGCGCGCGCGCGAGTGTGTGTGCGCGCGCTCCTGAGGGCCTCTGGGTTCAATGAGACTCTG
>JACSYO010000972.1:0-45510 GCA_016806645.1 Ophiodon elongatus | reverse complement strand
ATAACATGAAACTTGAGAGTCTGCTGTTCTGGGACAATGTTTTGAGGAAAATCAAGTAAACGGTATTTTTCAACAAAATCCACTCTTGGCCTCTTGCCATCCGAAACGTTTTTTCAGACCATGACTTCTGAAAATGCAGCTTTAAGTCAGAATAGTAATGAAAACGTCATGTATTCATGAAATTAACTTGAAACTTGAGAGTCTGCTGTTCTGGGACAATGTTTTGAAGAAAATTAAGTAAACTGTGTATTTTTCAACAAAATCCACTTTTGGCCTCATGCCAGCCGAAACGTCTTTTAAGAGCATACAACGCGGAAATGCAGCTTTAAAGGCAGAAAAGTGATGAAAACGTCACGTATTCATTAAATTAACTTGAAACTTGAGTCTGCTGTTCTGGGACAATGTTTTGAGGAAAATAAAGTAAACTGTGTATTTTTCAACAAAATCCACTTTTGGCCTCTTCCAAGCCGAAACGTCTTTTCAGAACAGGAATACTGAAAATGCAGCTTTAAGGCAGAAATATGATGAGAACATCATGTATTCATGAAGTTAACATGAAACATGAGAGTCTGCTGTACTGGGACTATTATTTGAGGAAAATCAAGTAAATTGTGTATTTTTCAACAAAATCCACCTTTGGCCTCTTGCCAGCCGAAACGTCTTTTAAGAGCATACAACGTGGAAATGCAGCTTTAAGGCAGAAAAGTGATGAGAACATCATGTATTAATGTAATTAACATGGAACTTGAGAGTCTGCTGTTCTGGGACAATGTTTTGAGGAAAATCAAGTAACTCGGTGTAATTTTCAACAAAATCCACTCTTGGCCTCTTTCCAGCTGAAACGTATTTTCAGACCATGAATACTGAAAATGTAGCTTTAAGTAAGAATAGTAATGAAAACGTCATGTACTCATGAAATTAACATGAAATTTGAGAGTCTGCTGTTCTGGGACAATGTTTTGAGGAAAATCAAGTAAACTGTGTATTTTTCAACAAAATCCACTTTTGGCCTCATGCCAACCGAAACGTCTTTTAAGAGCACACAATGTGGAAATGCAGCTTTAAGGAAGAAAAGTGATGAGAACATCATGTATTAATGAAATTAACATGAAACTTGAGAGTCTGCTGTTCTGGTACAAATTTTTTAGTAAAATCAAGTAAACTGTGTATTTTTCAACAAAATCCACTATTGGCCTCTTGCCAGCAGAAAAGTCTTTTTCAGACCATGAATACTAAAAATGCAGCTTTAAGGCAGAAAAGAAATGAAAACGTCACGTATTCATGAAATTAACTTGAAACTTGAGAGTCTGCTGTTCTGGGGCAATGTTTTGAGGAAAATCAAGTAAACTGTGTATTTTTCAACAAAATCCATTTTTGCCCTCATGCCAGCCGAAACGTCTTTTAAGAGTATACAAAGTGGAAATGCAGCTATAAGGCAGTAAAGTGATGAGAACATCATGTATTCATGAAATTAACATGACACTTGAAAGTCTGCTGTTCTGGGAAAATGTTTTGAGGAAAATCAAGTAAACTGTGTATTTTTCAACAAAATCCACTTTTGGCCTCTTGGCAGCCGAAACGTCTTTTAACAGCATACAACGTGGAAATGCTGCTTTAAGGCAGAATAGAAATGAAAACATCATGTATTAATGAAATTAACTTGAAACTTGAAAGTCTGCTGTTCTGGGACATTGTTTTGAGGAAAATTAAGTAAACTGTGTATTTTTCAACAAAATCCACTTTTGGCCTCATGCCAGCCGAAACGTCTTTTAAGAGCATACAATGTGGAAATGCAGCTTTAAGGCAGAAAAGTGATGAGAACATCATGTATTAATGAAATTAACATGAAACTTGAAAGTCTGCTATTCTGGGACAATGTTTTGAGGAAAATCAAGTAAACTGTGTATTTTTCAACAAAATCCACTTTTGGCCTCTTCCCAGCCGAAACGTCTTTTCAGAACATGAACACTGAAAATGCAGCTTTAAGGCAGAAAAATGATGAGAACATCATGTATTCATGAAGTTAACATGAAACATGAGAGTCTGCTGTACTGGGACTATTTTTTGAGGAAAATCAAGTAAATTGTGTATTTTTCAACAAAATCCACTTTTGGCCTCTTGCCAGCCGAAACGTCTTTTAACAGCATACAACGTGGAAATGCTGTTTAAAGGCAGAATAGTAATGAAAACATCATGTATTAATGAAATTAACATTAAACTTGAAAGTCTGCTGTTCTGGGACAATGTTTTGAGGAAAATCAAGTAAACTGTGTATTTTTCAACAAAATCCACTTTTGGCCTCTTGCCAGCCGAAACGTCTTTTAACAGCATACAACGTGGAAATGCAGCTTTAAGGCAAAAAAATAATGAAAACGTCATGTACTCATGAAATTAACATGAAACTTGAGAGTCTGCTGTTCTGGGACAATGTTTTGAGGAAAATTAAGTAAACTGTTTATATTTCAACAAAATCCACTTTTGGCCTCATGCCACCAAACGTCTTTTAAGAGCATACAATGTGGAAATGCAGCTTAAGGCAGAAAAGTGATGAGAACATCATGTATTAAAAAAACAAACCCCCACCCAACCAAACAAACACAACAAAAAAAAACATCATGCATGAAATTAACATGAAACTTGAAAGTCTTCTGTTCTGGAAAATGTTTTAGAGGAAAATCAAAATAACTCGTGTATTTTTCAACAAAATCCACTATTGGCCTCTTCCAGCGGAAACGTCTTTTCAGACCATGAATACTGAAAATGCAGCTTTAAGTCAGAAAAGTGATGAGAACATCATATATTCATGAAATTAACATGAAACTTGAAAATCTGCTGTTCTGGGAAAATGTTTTGAGGAAAATCAAGTAAACTGTGTATTTTTCAACAAAATCCACTTTTGGCCTCTTGCCAGCCGAAACGTCTTTTAAGACCATACGACGTGAAAATGCAGCTTTAAGGCAGAATAGTAATGAAAACATCATGTATTCATGGAATTAACATGAAACTTGAAAGTCTGCTGTTCTGGGACAATGTTTTGAGGAAAATCAAGTAAACTGTGTATTTTTCAACAAAATCCACTTTTAGCCTCTTTCAGCTGAAACGTCTTTTCAGACCATGAATACTGAAAATGTAGCTTTAAGTAAGAAAAGTAATGAAAACATCATGTACTCATGAAATTAACATGAAATTTGAGAGTCTGCTGTTCTGGGAAAATTTATTGAGGAAAATCAAATAAACTGTGACAACAAAATTCACTTTTAACCTCTTTACTTATTAAACAACTTTTAAGACCACAAAACTGAAATAAACTTAAAGCAAGAAAAATGATTAGAACATAATTATTCATGAAATTAACATGAAACATAAGAGTCTCCTGTTCTGGTACAAAATTTTTAGTAAAATCAAAAACTGTGTACTTCTCAACAAAATCCACTATTTGCCTCTTGCCAGCAGAAAAGTCTTTTCAACCATAATACAAAAATGCAGCTTTAAGGCAGAAAAGAAATGAAAACGTCACGTATTCATGAAATTAACTTGAAACTTGAGAGTCTGCTGTTCTGGGGCAATGTTTTGAGGAAAATCAAGTAAACTGTGTATTTTTCAACAAAATCCACTTTGGCCTCATGCCAGCAGAAACGTCTTTTAAGAGCATACAAAGTGGAAATGCAGCTTTAAGGCAGAAAAGTAATGAGAACATCAGTATTCATGAAATTAATTTGAAACTTGAAAATCTACTGTTCTAAAATTTGAGAAAATCAAATAAAATTAGCACAACAAAATCCACTTTTGGCCTCTTCCACCTAAACGTCTCTCAACATCATAAAACTGAAAATGCAGCTTTAAGGCAGAAAAAATGAAAACAACATGTATTAATAAATTAACTTGAAACTTGAAAGTCTGCTGTTCTGGGACAATGTTTTGAGGAAAATTAAGTAAACTGTGTATTTTTCAACAAAATCCACTTTTGGCCTCATGCCAGCCGAAACGTCTTTTAAGAGCATACAATGTGGAAATGCAGCTTTAAGGCAGAAAAGTGATGAGAACATCATGTATTAATGAAATTAACTTGAAACTTGAAAGTCTGCTATTCTGGGACTATGTTTTGAGGAAAATCAAGTAAATTGTGTATTTTTCAACAAAATCCACTTTTGGCCTCTTCCCAGCCGAAACGTCTTTTCAGAACATGAACACTGAAAATGCAGCTTTAAGGCAGAAAAATGATGAGAACATCATGTATTCATGAAGTTAACATGAAACATGAGAGTCTGCTGTACTGGGACTATTTTTTGAGGAAAATCAAGTAAATTGTGTATTTTTCAACAAAATCCACTTTTGGCCTCTTGCCAGCCGAAACGTCTTTTAACAGCATACAACGTGGAAATGCTGTTTAAAGGCAGAATAGTAATGAAAACATCATGTATTAATGAAATTAACATTAAACTTGAAAGTCTGCTGTTCTGGGACAATGTTTTGAGGAAAATCAAGTAACTCGGTTTATTTTTCAACAAAATCCACTTTTGGCCTCTTGCCAGCCGAAACGTCTTTTAACAGCATACAACGTGGAAATGCTGCTTTAAGGCAAAATAGTAATGAAAACGTCATGTACTCATGAAATTAACATGAAACTTGAGAGTCTGCTGTTCTGGGACAATGTTTTGAGGAAAATTAAGTAAACTGTTTATATTTCAACAAAATCCACTTTTGGCCTCATGCCAGCCGAAACGTCTTTTAAGAGCATACAATGTGGAAATGCAGCTTTAAGGCAGAAAAGTGATGAGAACATCATGTATTAATGAAATTAACTTGAAACTTGAAAATCTGCTATTCTGGGACTATGTTTTGAGGAAAATCAAGTAAATTGTGTATTTTTCAACAAAATCCACTTTTGGCCTCTTCCCAACCGAAACGTCTTTTCAGACCATGAATACTGAAAATGCAGCTTTAAGGCAGAAAAGTGATGAGAACATCATATATTCATGAAATTAACATGACATTTGAAAGTCTGCTGTTCTGGGAAAATGTTTTGAGGAAAATCAAGTAAACTGTGTATTTTTCAACAAAATCCACTTTTGGCCTCTTGCCAGCCGAAACGTCTTTTCAGACCATGAATACTGAAAATGCAGCTTTAAGTAAGAATAGTAATGAAAACGTCATGTATTCATGAAATTAACATGAAACTTGAGAGTCTGCTGTTCTGGGACAATGTTTTGAGGAAAATTAAGTAAACTGTGTATTTTTCAACAAAATCCACTTTTGGCCTCATGCCAGCCGAAACGTGTTTTAAGAGCATACAACGTGGAAATGCAGCTTTAAGGAAGAAAAGTGATGAGAACATCATGTATTAATGAAATTAACTTGAAACTTGAAAGTCTGCTGTTCTGGGAAAAGGTTTTGAGGAAAATCAAGTAAATTGTGTATTTTTCAACAAAATCCACTTTTGGCCTCTTCCAAGCCGAAACGTCTTTTCAGAACAGGAATACTGAAAATGCAGCTTTAAGGCAGAAATATGATGAGAACATCATGTATTCATGAAGTTAACATGAAACATGAGAGTCTGCTGTACTGGGACTATTATTTGAGGAAAATCAAGTAAATTGTGTATTTTTCAACAAAATCCACTTTTGGCCTCTTGCCAGCCGAAACGTCTTTTAAGAGCATACAACGTGGAAATGCAGCTTTAAGGCAGAAAAGTGATGAGAACATCATGTATTAATGAAATTAACATGGAACTTGAGAGTCTGCTGTTCTGGGACAATGTTTTGAGGAAAATCAAGTAACTCGGTGTAATTTTCAACAAAATCCACTCTTGGCCTCTTTCCAGCTGAAACGTCTTTTCAGACCATGAATACTGAAAATGTAGCTTTAAGTAAGAATAGTAATGAAAACGTCATGTATTCATGAAATTAACGTGAAACTTGAGAGTCTTCTGTTCTGGGACAATGTTTTGAGGAAAATCAAGTAAACTGTGTATTTTTCAACAAAATCCACTTTTGGCCTCATGCTAACCGAAACGTCTTTTAAGAGCATACAATGTGGAAATGCAGCTTTAAGGAAGAAAAGTGATGAGAACATCATGTATGAATGAAATTAACTTGAAACTTGAAAGTCTGCTATTCTGGGACAATGTTTTGAGGAAAATCAAGTAAACTGTGTATTTTTCAACAAAATCCACTTTTGGCCTCTTCCCAGCCGAAACGTCTTTTCAGAACATGAATACTGAAAATGCAGCTTTAAGGCAGAAAAATGATGAGAACATCATGTATTCATGAAGTTAACATGAAACATGAGAGCCTGCTGTACTGGGACTATTCTTTGAGGAAAATCAAATAAATTGTGTATTTTTCAACAAAATCCACTTTTGGCACCTTGCCAGCCGAAACGTCTTTTAAGAGCATACAACGTGGAAATGCAGCTTTAAGGCAGAAAAGTGATGAGAACATCATGTATTAATGAAATTAACATGAAACTTGAGAGTCTGCTGTTCTGGGACAATGTTTTGAGGAAAATCAAGTAAACTGTGTATTTTTCAACAAAATCCACTTTTGGCCTCTTCCCAACCGAAACGTCTTTTCAGACCATGAATACTGAAAATGCAGCTTTAAGGCAGAAAAATGATGAGAACATCATGTATTCATGAAATTAACATGACACTTGAAAGTCTGCTTTTCTGGGAAAATGTTTTGAGGAAAATCAAGTAACTCGGTGTATTTTTCAACAAAATCCACTCTTGGCCTCTTGCCAGCTGAAATGTCTTTTCAGACCATGAATACTGAAAATGCAGCTTTAAGTCAGAATAGTAATGAAAATGTCATGTATTCATGAAATTAACTTGAAACTTGAGAGTCTTCTGTTCTGGGACAATGTTTTGAGGAAAATCAAGTAAACTGTGTATTTTTCAACAAAATCCACTTTTAGCCTCTTGCCAGCCGAAACGTCTTTTAACAGCATACAACGTGGAAATGCAGCTTTAAGGCAGAAAAGTGATGAGAACATCACGTATTAATGAAATTAACTTGAAACTTGAAAGTCTGCTGTTCTGGGACAATGTTTTGAGGAAAATCAAGTAAATTGTGTATTTTTCAACAAAATCCACTTTTGGCCTCTTCCAAGCCGAAACGTCTTTTCAGAACATGAATACTGAAAATGCAGCTTTAAGGCAGAAATATGATGAGAACATCATGTATTCATGAAGTTAACATGAAACGTGAGAGTCTGCTGTACTGGGACTATTTTTTGAGGAAAATCAAGTAAATTGTGTATTTTTCAACAAAATCCACTTTTGGCCTCTTGCCAGCCGAAACGTCTTTTAAGGGCATACAACGTGGAAATGCAGCTTTAAGGCAGAAAAGTGATGAGAACATCATGTATTAATGAAATTAACATGGAACTTGAGAGTCTGCTGTTCTGGGACAATGTTTTGAGGAAAATCAAGTAACTCGGTGTAATTTTCAACAAAATCCACTCTTGGCCTCTTGCCAGCTGAAACGTCTTTTCAGACCATGAATACTGAAAATGTAGCTTTAAGTCAGAATAGGAATGAAAACGTCATGTATTCATGAAATTAACGTGAAACTTGAGAGTCTTCTGTTCTGGGACAATGTTTTGAGGAAAATCAAGTAAACTGTGTATTTTTCAACAAAATCCACTTTTGGCCTCATGCCAACCGAAACGTCTTTTAAGAGCATACAATGTGGAAATGCAGCTTTAAGGCAGAAAAGTGATGAGAACATCATGTATTAATGAAATTAACTTGAAACTTGAAAGTCTGCTATTCTGGGACAATGTTTTGAGGAAAATCAAGTAAACTGTGTATTTTTCAACAAAATCCACTTTTGGCCTCTTCCCAGCCGAAACGTCTTTTCATAACATGAATACTGAAAATGCAGCTTTAAGGCAGAAAAATGATGAGAACATCATGTATTCATGAAGTTAACATGAAACATGAGAGCCTTCTGTACTGGGACTATTTTTTGAGGAAAATCAAGTAAATTGTGTATTTTTCAACAAAATCCACTTTTGGCACCTTGCCAGCCGAAACGTCTTTTAAGAGCATACAACGTGGAAATGCAGCTTTAAGGCAGAAAAGTGATGAGAACATCATGTATTCATGAAAATAACATGAAACTTGAGAGTCTGCTGTTCTGGTACAATTTCTTTAGTAAAATCAAGTAAACTGTGTATTTTTCAACAAAATCCACTTTTGGCCTCATGCCAACCGAAACGTCTTTTAAGAGCATACAATGTGGAAATGCAGCTTTAAGGAAGAAAAGTGATGAGAACATCATGTATTAATGAAATTAACTTGAAACTTGAAAGTCTGCTATTCTGGGACAATGTTTTGAGGAAAATCAAGTAAACTGTGTATTTTTCAACAAAATCCACTTTTGGCCTCTTTCCAGCCGAAACGTCTTTTCAGAACATGAATACTGAAAATGCAGCTTTAAGGCAGAAATATGATGAGAACATCATGTATTCATGAAGTTAACATGAAACATGAGAGTCTGCTGTACTGGGACTATTTTTTGAGGAAAATCAAGTAAATTGTGTATTTTTCAACAAAATCCACTTTTGGCCTCTTGCCAGCCGAAACGTCTTTTAAGAGCATACAACGTGGAAATGCAGCTTTAAGGCAGAAAAGTGATGAGAACATCATGTATTAATGAAATTAACATGGAACTTGAGAGTCTGCTGTTCTGGGACAATGTTTTGAGGAAAATCAAGTAACTCGGTGTAATTTTCAACAAAATCCACTCTTGGCCTCTTGCCGGCTGAAACGTCTTTTCAGACCATGAATACTGAAAATTTAGCTTTAAGTCAGAATAGTAATGAAAACGTCATGTATTTATGAAATTAACGTGAAACTTGAGAGTCTTCTGTTCTGGGACAATGTTTTGAGGAAAATCAAGTAAACTGTGTATTTTTCAACAAAATCCACTTTTGGCCTCATGCCAGCCGAAACGTCTTTTAAGAGCATACAACGTGGAAATGCAGCTTTAAGGCAGAAAAGTGATGAGAACATCATGTATTCATGAAAATAACATGAAACTTGAGAGTCTGCTGTTCTGGTACAATTTTTTTAGTAAAATCAAGTAAACTGTGTATTTTTCAACGAAATCCACTATTGGCCTCTTGCCAGCAGAAACGTCTTTTCAGACCATGAATACTAAAAATGCAGCTTTAAGGCAGAAAAGAAATGAAAACGTCACGTATTCATGAAATTAACTTGAAACTTGAGAGTCTGCTGTTCTGGGGCAATGTTTTGAGGAAAATCAAGTAAACTGTGTATTTTTCAACAAAATCCACTTTTGGCCTCATGCCAGCCGAAACGTCTTTTAAGACCATAAATACTGAAAATGCAGCTTTAAGGCAGAAAAGTGATGAGAACATCATGTATTCATGAAATTAACATGAAACTTGAAAGTCTGCTGTTCTGGGACAATGTTTTGAGGAAAATCAAGTAAACTGTGTATTTTTCAACAAAATCCACTTTTGGCCTCTTGCCAGCCGAAACGTCTTTTAACAGCATACAACGTGGAAATGCTGCTTTAAGGCAGAATAGAAATGAAAACATCATGTATTAATGAAATTAACTTGAAACTTGAAAGTCTGCTGTTCTGGGACATTGTTTTGAGGAAAATTAAGTAAACTGTGTATTTTTCAACAAAATCCACTTTTGGCCTCATGCCAGCCGAAACGTCTTTTCAGACCATGAATACTGAAAATGTAGCTTTAAGTCAGAATAGTAATGAAAACGTCATGTATTCATGAAATTAACGTGAAACTTGAGAGTCTTCTGTTCTGGGACAATGTTTTGAGGAAAATCAAGTAAACTGTGTATTTTTCAACAAAATCCACTTTTGGCCTCATGCCAACCGAAACGTCTTTTAAGAGCATACAATGTGGAAATGCAGCTTTAAGGAAGAAAAGTGATGAGAACATCATGTATTCATGAAATTAACTTGAAACTTGAGAGTCTGCTGTTCTGGTACAAATTTTTTAGTAAAATCAAGTAAACTGTGTATTTTTCAACAAAATCCACTATTGGCCTCTTGCCAGCAGAAACGTCTTTTCAGACCATGAATACTAAAAATGCAGCTTTAAGGCAGAAAAGAAATGAAAACGTCACGTATTCATGAAATTAACTTGAAACTTGAGAGTCTGCTGTTCTGGGGCAATGTTTTGAGGAAAATCAAGTAAACTGTGTATTTTTCAACAAAATCCATTTTTGCCCTCATGCCAGCCGAAACGTCTTTTAAGAGCATACAAAGTGGAAATGCAGCTATAAGGCAGTAAAGTGATGAGAACATCATGTATTCATGAAATTAACATGACACTTGAAAGTCTGCTGTTCTGGGAAAATGTTTTGAGGAAAATCAAGTAAACTGTGTATTTTTCAACAAAATCCACTTTTGGCCTCTTGGCAGCCGAAACGTCTTTTAACAGCATACAACGTGGAAATGCTGCTTTAAGGCAGAATAGAAATGAAAACATCATGTATTAATGAAATTAACTTGAAACTTGAAAGTCTGCTGTTCTGGGACATTGTTTTGAGGAAAATTAAGTAAACTGTGTATTTTTCAACAAAATCCACTTTTGGCCTCATGCCAGCCGAAACGTCTTTTCAGACCATGAATACTGAAAATGTAGCTTTAAGTCAGAATAGTAATGAAAACGTCATGTATTCATGAAATTAACGTGAAACTTGAGAGTCTTCTGTTCTGGGACAATGTTTTGAGGAAAATCAAGTAAACTGTGTATTTTTCAACAAAATCCACTTTTGGCCTCATGCCAACCGAAACGTCTTTTAAGAGCACACAATGTGGAAATGCAGCTTTAAGGAAGAAAAGTGATGAGAACATCATGTATTAATGAAATTAACTTGAAACTTGAAAGTCTGCTGTTCTGGGACAATGTTTTGAGGAAAATCAAATAACTGTGTTTTTTCAACAAAATCCACTTTTGGCCTCTTCCCAACCGAAATGTCTTTTCAGACCATGAATCCTGAAAATGCAGCTTTAAGGCAGAAAAATGATGAGAACATCATATATTCATGAAATTAACATGACACTTGAAAATCTGCTGTTCTGGGAAAATGTTTTGAGGAAAATCAAGTAACTCGATGTATTTTTCAACAAAATCCAATCTTGGCCTCTCACCAGCTGAAACGTCTTTTCAGACCATGAATACTGAAAATGCAGCTTTAAGTCAGAATAGTAATGAAAACGTCATGTATTCATGAAATTAACTTGAAACTTGAGAGTCTTCTGTTCTGGGACAATGTTTTGAGGAAAATCAAGTAAACTGTGTATTTTTCAACAAAATCCACTTTTGGCCTCATGCCAGCCGAAACGTCTTTTAAGAGCATACAATGTGGAAATGCAGCTTTAAGGCAGAAAAGTGATGAGAAAATCATGTATTCATGAAAATAACATGAAACTTTAGAGTCTGCTGTTCTGGGACAATGTTTTCAGGAAAATCAAGTAAACTGTATTTTTCAACAAAATTCACTCTTGGCCTCTTGCCAGCCGAAACGTCTTTTCAGACCATGAATACTGAAAATGCAGCTTTAAGTCAGAATAGTAATGAAAACGTCACGTATTGATGGAATTAACTTGAAACTTGAGAGTCTGCTGTTCTGGGACAATGTTTTCAGGAAAATCAAGTAAACTGTATTTTTCAACAAAATCCACTCTTGGCCTCTTGCCAGCCGAAACGTCTTTTCAGACCATGAATACTGAAAATGCAGCTTTAAGTCAGAATAGTAATGAAAACGGCATGTATTCATGAAATTAACTTGAAACTTGAGAGTCTGCTGTTCTGGGACAATGATTTCAGGAAAATCAAGTAAACTGTGTATTTTTAAAAAAAATCCACTTTTGGCCTCTTGCCAGCCGAAACGTCTTTTAAGAGCATACAATGTGGAAATGCAGCTTTAAGGCAGAAAACTGATGAGAACATCATGTATTCATGAAATTAACTTGAAACTTGAGAGTCTGCTGTTCTTGGACAATATTTTGAGGAAAACTAAGTAAACTGTTTATTTTTCAACAAAATCCACTTTTGGCCTCTTGACAGCCGAAACGTCTTTTAACAGCATTCAACGTGGAAATGCTGCTTGAAAGGCAGAATAGTAATGAAAACGTCATGTACTCATGAAATTAACATGAAACTTGAGAGTCTGCTGTTCTGGGACAATGTTTTGAGGAAAATTAAGTAAACTGTGTATTTTTCAACAAAATCCACTTTTGGCCTCTTCCCAGTCAAAACGTCTTTTCAGACCATGAATACTGAAAATGCAGCTTTAAGGCAGAAAAATGATGAGAACATCATGTATTCATGAAGTTAACATGAAACATGAGAGTCTGCTGTTCTGGGACAATTTTTTGAGGAAAATCAAGTAAACTGTATATTTTTCAACAAAATCCACTTTTGGCCTCTTGTCAGCCTAAACGTCTTTTAAGAGCATACAACGTGGAAATGCAGCTTTAAGGCAGAATATTAATGAAAACGTCATGTATTCATGAAATTAACTTATAACTTGAGAGTCTGCTGTTCTGGGACAATGTTTTGAGGAAAATAAAGTAAACTGTGTATTTTTCAACAAAATCCACTCTTAGCCTCTTGCTAGCCGAAAAGTCTTTTCAGACCATTAATACTGAAAATGCAACTTTAAGTCAGAATAGTAATGAAAACGTCATGTATTCATGAAATTAACATGAAACTTGAGAGTCTGCTGTTCAGGGACAATTTATTGAGGAAAATCAAGTAAACTGTGTATTTTTCAACAAAATCCACTTTTGGCCTCTTGTCAGCTTAAACTACTTTTAAGAGCATAAAACGTGGAAATGCAGCTTTAAGGCAGAAAAGTGATGAGAACATCATGTATTCATGAAATTAACATGACACTTGAAAGTCTGCTGTTCTGGGAAAATGTTTTGAGGAAAATCAAGTAAACTGTATTTTTCAACAAAATCCACTTTTGGCCTCTTGCCAGCCGAAACGTCTTTTAACAGCATACAACGTGGAAATGCTGCTTTAAGGCAGAATAGAAATGAAAACATCATGTATTAATGAAATTAACATGAAACTTGAGAGTCTGCTGTTCTGGGACAATGTTTTGAAGAAAATTAAGTAAACTGTGTATTTTTCAACAAAATCCACTTTTGGCCTCATGCCAGCCGAAACGTGTTTTAAGAGCATACAACGTGGAAATGCAGCTTTAAGGAAGAAAAGTGATGAGAACATCATGTATTAATGAAATTAACTTGAAACTTGAAAGTCTGCTATTCTGGGACAATGTTTTGAGGAAAATCAAGTAAACTGTGTATTTTTCAACAAAATCCACTTTTGGCCTCTTCCCAGCCGAAACGTCTTTTCAGAACATGAATACTGAAAATGCAGCTTTAAGGCAGAAAAATGATGAAAACATCATGTATTCATGAAGTTAACATGAAACATGAGAGTCTGCTGTACTGGGACTATTTTTTGAGGAAAATCAAGTAAATTGTGTATTTTTCAACAAAATCCACTTTTGGCCTCATGCCAACCGAAACGTCTTTTAAGAGCATACAATGTGGAAATGCAGCTTTAAGGAAGAAAAGTGATGAGAACATCATGTATTAATGAAATTAACTTGAAACTTGAAAGTCTGCTATTCTGGGACAATGTTTTGAGGAAAATCAAGTAAACTGTGTATTTTTCAACAAAATCCACTTTTGGCCTCTTCCCAGCCGAAACGTCTTTTCAGAACATGAATACTGAAAATGCAGCTTTAAGGCAGAAAAATGATGAGAACATCATGTATTCATGAAGTTAACATGAAACATGAGAGCCTGCTGTACTGGGACTATTCTTTGAGGAAAATCAAATAAATTGTGTATTTTTCAACAAAATCCACTTTTGGCACCTTGCCAGCCGAAACGTCTTTTAAGAGCATACAACGTGGAAATGCAGCTTTAAGGCAGAAAAGTGATGAGAACATCATGTATTCATGAAATTAACATGAAACTTGAGAGTCTGCTGTTCTGGGACAATGTTTTGAGGAAAATCAAGTAAACTGTATTTTTCAACAAAATCCACTTTTGGCCTCTTGCCAGCCGAAACGTCTTTTAAGAGCATACAACGTGGAAATGCAGCTTTAAGGCAGAAAAGTGATGAGAACATCATGTATTCATGAAAATAACATGAAACTTGAGAGTCTGCTGTTCTGGTACAAAGTTTTTAGTAAAATTAGGTAAACTGTGTATTTTTCAACAAAATCCACTATTGGCCTCTTGCCAGCAGAAACATCTTTTCAGACCATGAATACTAAAAATGCAGCTTTAAGGCAGAAAAGAAATGAAAACGTCACGTATTCATGAAATTAACTTGAAACTTGAGAGTCTGCTGTTCTGGGACAATATTTTGAGGAAAACCAAGTGAACTGTGTATTTTTCAACAAAATCCACTTTTGGCCTCTTGCCAGCCGAAACGTCTTTTAAGAGCATACAACGTGGAAATGCAGCTTTAAGGCAGAAAAGTGATGAGAACATCATGTATTAATGAAATTAACATGGAACTTGAGAGTCTGCTGTTCTGGGACAATGTTTTGAGGAAAATCAAGTAACTCGGTGTAATTTTCAACAAAATCCACTTTTGGCCTCTTTCCAGCTGAAACGTCTTTTCAGACCATGAATACTGAAAATGTAGCTTTAAGTAAGAATAGTAATGAAAACGTCATGTACTCATGAAATTAACATGAAATTTGAGAGTCTGCTGTTCTGGGACAATGTTTTGAGGAAAATCAAGTAACTGTGTATTTTTCAACAAAATCCACTTTTGGCCTCTTCCCAGCCGAAACGTCTTTTAAGAACATGAAAACTGAAAATGCAGCTTTAAGGCAGAAAAATGATGAGAACATCATGTATTCATGAAATTAACATGAAACTTGAGAGTCTGCTGTTCTGGGACAATGTTTTGAGGAAAATCAAGTAAACTGTGTATTTTTCAACAAAATCCACTTTTGGACTCTTCCCAACCAAAACGTCTTATAAGAGCATACAAAGTGGAAATGCAGCTTTAAGGCAGAAAAGTAATGAAAACGTCATGTATTCATGAAATTAACATGAAACTTGAGAGTCTGCTGTTCTGCGACAATGTTTTGAGGAAAATCAAGAAACTCTGTGTATTTTTCAACAAAATCAACTCTTGGCCTCTTGCCAGCCGAAACGTCTTTTAAGAGCATACAACGTGGAAATGCAGCTTTAAGGCAGAATATTAATGAAAACGTCATGTACTCATGAAATTAACATGAAACTTGAGAGTCTGCTGTTCTGGGACAATGTTTTGAGGAAAATTAAGTAAACTGTGTATATTTCAACAAAATCCACTTTTGGCCTCATGCCAGCCGAAACGTCTTTTCAGAACATGAACACTGAAAATGCAGCTTTAAGGCAGAAAAATGATGAGAACATCATGTATTCATGAAGTTAACATGAAACATGAGAGTCTGCTGTACTGGGACTATTTTTTGAGGAAAATCAAGTAAACTGTGTATTTTTCAACAAAATCCACTTTTGGCCTCTTCCCAACCGAAACGTCTTTTCAGACCATGAATACTGAAAATGCAGCTTTAAGGCAGAAAAATGATGAGAACATCATGTATTCATGAAATTAACATGACACTTGAAAGTCTGCTGTTCTGGGAAAATGTTTTGAGGAAAATCAAGTAACTCGGTGTATTTTTCAACAAAATCCACTCTTGGCCTCTTGCCAGCTGAAACGTCTTTTCAGACCATGAATACTGAAAATGCAGCTTTAAGTCAGAATAGTAATGAAAACGTCATGTATTCATGAAATTAACTTGAAACTTGAGAGTCTTCTGTTCTGGAATAATGTTTTGAGGAAAATCAAGTAAACTGTGTATTTTTCAACAAAATCCACTTTTGGTCTCTTGCCAGCCGAAACGTCTTTTAACAGCATACAACGTGGAAATGCTGCTTTAAGGCAGAATAGTAATGAAAACATCATGTATTAATGAAATTAACATTAAACTTGAAAGTCTGCTGTTCTGGGACAATGTTTTGAAGAAAATCAAGTAACTCGGTTTATTTTTCAACAAAATCCACTTTTGGCCTCTTGCCAGCCGAAACGTCTTTTAACAGCATACAACGTGGAAATGCTGCTTTCAGGAAGAAAAGTGATGAGAACATCATGTATTAATGAAATTAACTTGAAACTTGAAAGTCTGCTGTTCTGGGACAATGTTTTGAGGAAAATCAAGTAAACTGTGTATTTTTCAACAAAATCCACTTTTGGCCTCTTCCCAGCCGAAACGTCTTTTCAGAACATGAATACTGAAAATGCAGCTTTAAGGCAGAAAAATGATGAGAACATCATGTATTCATGAAGTTAACATGAAACATGAGAGCCTGCTGTACTGGGCCTATTTTTTGAGGAAAATCAAGTAAATTGTGTATTTTTCAACAAAATCCACTTTTGGCACCTTGCCAGCCGAAACGTCTTTTAAGAGCATAAAACGTGGAAATGCAGCTTTAAGGCAGAAAAGTGATGAGAACATCATGTATTCATGAAAATAACATGGAACTTGAGAGTCTGCTGTTCTGGTACAAAGTTTTTAGTAACATTAGGTAAACTGTGTATTTTTCAACAAAATCCACTATTGGCCTCTTGCCAGCAGAAACGTCTTTTCAGACCATGAATACTAAAAATGCAGCTTAAAGGCAGAAAAGAAATGAAAACGTCACGTATTCATGAAATTAACTTGAAACTTGAGAGTCTGCTGTTCTGGGACAATATTTTGAGGAAAACCAAGTGAACTGTGTATTTTTCAACAAAATCCACTTTTGGCCTCTTGCCAGCCGAAACGTCTTTGAACAGTATACAACGTGGAAATGCTGCTTTAAGGCAGAATAGAAATGAAAACATCATGTATTAATGAAATTAACTTGAAACTTGAAAGTCTGCTGTTCTGGGACAATGTTTTGAGGAAAATTAAGTAAACTGTGTATTTTTCAACAAAATCCAATTTTGGCCTCTTGTCAGCTTAAACGTCTTTTAAGAGCATAAAACGTGGAAATGCAGCTTTAAGGCAGAAAACTGATGGGAACATCATGTATTCATGAAATTAACATGAAACTTGAGAGTCTTCTGTTCTGGGACAATGTTTTGAGGAAAATCAAGTAAACTGTGTATTTTTCAACAAAATCCACTTTTGCCCTCATGCCAGCCGAAACGTCTTTTAAGAGCATACAATGTGGAAATGCAGCTTTAAGGCAGAAAAGTGATGAGAACATCATGTATTCATGAAAATAACATGAAACTTGAAAGTCTGCTGTTCTGGGACAATGTTTTGAGGAAAATCAAGTAACTCGGTGTATTTTTCAACAAAATCCACTCTTGGCCTCTTGCCAGCTGAAACGTCTTTTCAGACCATGAATACTGAAAATGCAGCTTTAAGTCAGAATAGTAATGAAAAAGTCATGTATTCATGAAATTAACTTGAAACTTGAGAGTCTTCTGTTCTGGGACAACGTTTTGAGGAAAATCAAGTAAACTGTGTATTTTTCAACAAAATCCACTTTTGGCCTCTTGCCAGCCGAAACGTCTTTTAACAGCATACAACGTGGAAATGCTGCTTTAAGGCAGAATAGTAATGAAAACGTCATGTATTCATGAAATTAACATGACACTTGAGAGTCTGCTGTTCTGGGACAATGTTTTGAGGAAAATCAAGTAAACTGTGTATTTTTCAACAAAATCCACTTTTGGCCTCTTGCCAGCCGAAACGTCTTTTCAGACCATGAATACTGAAAATGCAGCTTTAAGTCAGAATAGTAATGAAAACGTCACGTATTCATGAAATTAACATGAAACTTGAGAGTCTGCTGTTCTGGGACAATGTTTTAAGGAAAATCAAGAAAGCTGTTTATTTTTAAAAAAAATCCAATTTTGGCCTCATGCCAGCCGAAACGTCTTTTCAGAGCATACAACGTGGAAATGCAGCTTTAAGGCAGAAAAGTGATGAGAACATCATGTATTCATGAAATTAACTTGAAACTTGAAAGTCTGCTGTTCTGGGACAATGTTTTGAGGAAAATCAAGTAAACTGTGTATTTTTCAACAAAATCCACTTTTGGCCTCTTGCCAGCCGAAACGTCTTTCCAGACCAAGAAAATATTGAAAATGCAGCTTTAAGGCTGAAAAATTATGAGAACGTCATTTATTCATGAAATTAAAATGAAACGTGAGAGTCTGCTGGTTCTAGGCCTATTTCTTGAGGAAAATCAAGTAAACTGTGTATTTTTCAACAAAATCCACCTTTGGCCTCTTCCCAGCCGAAACGTCTTTTAAGACCATACAACGTGGAAATTCAGCTTTAAGGCAGAAAAGTGATGAGAACATCATTTATTCATGAAATTAACTTGAAACTTGAGAGTCTGCTGTTCTGGGACAATGTTTTGAGGAAAATCAAGTAAACTGTGTATTTTTCAACAAAATCCACTTTTGGCCTCTTCCCAGCCGAAACATCTTTTCAGAACATGAATACTGAAAATGCAGCTTTAAGTCAGAAAAATGATGAGAACATCATGTATTTATGAAGTTAACATGAAACATGAGAGTCTGCTGTACTGGAACTATTTTTTGAGGAAAATCAAGTAAACTGTGTATTTTTCAACAAAATCCACTTTTGGCACCTTGCCAGCCGAAACGTCTTTTAAGAGCATACGACGTGGAAATGCAGCTTTAATGCAGAAAAATGATGAGAACATCATGTATTCATGAAAATAACATGAAACTTGAGAGTCTGCTGTTCTGGGACAATGTTTTGAGGACAATCAAGTAAACGGTATTTTTCAACAAAATCCACTCTTGGCCTCTTGCCAGCCGAAACGTCTTTTCAGACCATGACCACTGAAAATGCAGCTTTAAGGCAGAAAAGAAATGAAAACGTCACGTATTCATGAAATTAACTTGAAACTTGAGAGTCTTCTGTTCTGGGACAATGTTTTGAGGAAAATCAAGTAAACTGTGTATTTTTCAACAAAATCCACTGTTGGCCTCTTCCCATCCGAAACGTCTTTTGAAAAACTAAAAATTCATTTTTAAGCCAGAAAGGTGATGGAAACATCATATATTCATGTACACAACATGAACCTTTAAAGTCTGCTATACTGGGAGATGTTATAGAGGAATATCAAGTAAACTGTGTATTTTACAACAAAATCCACTTTTGGCCTGTTCGCAGGCTGAAACGCGTTTTGAGACCATAAAAACTGAAAATTCATTTTTAAGCCAGAAAGGTGATTCAAACATCATGTATTCATGAATATAACATGAACCTTGAACGTTCGCACTTCTGGGAGACGTTATAGAGGAATATCAAGTAAACTGTGTATTTTGCAACAAAATCCACTTTTGGCCTGTTCGCATGCTGAAACGCATTTTGAGACCATAAAAAATGAAAATTCATTTTTAAGCCAGAAAGGTGATGGAAACATCAAATATTCATGTACATAACATGAAACTTGAAAGTTTGCTATACTGGGAGACGTTATAGAGGAATATCAAGTAAACTGTGTATTTTACAACAAAATCCACTTTTGGCCTGTTCGCAGGCTGAAACGCATTTTGAGACCATAAAAAATGAAAATTCTTGTTTTAGGCAGAAAAGTGATGGAAACATCATATATTCATGTACATAACATGAATCTTGAAAGTCTGCTATACTGGCAGACGTTATAGAGGAATATCAAGTAAACTGTGTATTTTACAACAAAATCCACTTTTGGCCTCTTCGCAGGCTGAAACGCCTTTTGAGACCATAAAATATGAAAATTCATTTTTAAGCCAGAAAGGTGATGGAAACATCAAATATTCATGTACATAACATGAAGCTTGAAAGTTTGCTATACTGGGAGACGTTATAGAGGAATATCAAGTAAACTGTGTATTTTACAACAAAATCCACTTTTGGCCTCTTCGCAGGCTGAAACGCCTTTTGAGACCATAAAAACTTAAAATTATTTTTTAAGACAGAAAGGTGATTCAAACATCATGTATTCATGAATAAATAACATGAACCTTGAAAGTTCGCTCTTCTGGGAGATGTTATAGAGGAATATCAAGTAAACTGTGTATTTTACAACAAAATACACTTTTGGCCTGTTCGCAGGCTGAAACGCATTTTGAGACCATAAAAACTAAAAATTCATTTTTAAGCCAGAAAGGTGATGGGAACATCAAATATTCATGTACACAACATGAAGCTTGAAAGTCTGCTATACTGGGAGACGTTATAGAGGAATATCAGGTAAACTGTGTATTTTACAAAAAAATCCACTTTTGGCCTCTTCGCAGGCTGAAACGCATTTTAAGACCATAAAAACTGAAAGTTATTTTTTAAGGCAGAAAGGTGATTCAAACATCATGTATTCATGAATATAACATGAACCTTGAACGTTCGCACTTCTGGGAGACGTTATAGAGGAATATCAAGTAAACTGTGTATTTTGCAACAAAATCCACTTTTGGCCTGTTCGCATGCTGAAACGCATTTTGAGACCATAAAAAATGAAAATTCTTGTTTAAGGCAGAAAAGTGATGGAAACATCATATATTCATGTACATAACATGAAGCTTGAAAGTCTGCTATACTGGCAGACGTTATAGAGGAATATCAAGTAAACTGTGTATTTTACAACAAAATCCACTTTTGGCCTCTTCGCAGGCTGAAACGCCTTTTGAGACCATAAAAAATGAAAATTCTTGTTTTAGGCAGAAAAGTGATGGAAACATCATATATTCATCTACATAACATGAAGCTTTAAAGTCTGCTATACTGGCAGACGTTATAGAGGAATATCAAGTAAACTGTGTATTTTACAACAAAATCCACTTTTGGCCTCTTCGCAGGCTGAAACGCCTTTTGAGACCATAAAAAATGAAAATTCATTTTTAAGCCAGAAAGGTGATGGAAACATCAAATATTCATGTACACAACATGAACCTTGAAAGTCTGCTATACTGGGAGACGTTATAGAGGAATATCAAGTAAACTGTGTATTTTACAACAAAATCCACTTTTGGCCTCTTCGCAGGCTGAAACGCTAAAACTAAAAATTATTTCCAAGCCAAGAAGGCGATAAGGACATCAAATGTTAATATCACACATTGCAACTTGAAAGTCTGCTATACGGGAGACGTTATAGAGGAATATCAGGTAAACTGTGTATTTTACAACAAAATCCTTTTGGCCTCTTGAGCTGAAACATTCCAAAATACCATGAAAAGTTATTTTGTAGAAAGGTGATTCAAACATCATGTATTCATGAAAATAACATGAACCTTGAACGTTCGCACTTCTGGGAGACGTTATAGAGGAATATCAAGTAAACTGTGTATTTTGCAACAAAATCCACTTTTGGCCTTTTCGCAGGCTGAAACGCATTTTGAGACCATAAAAAATGAAAATTCTTGTTTTAGGCAGAAAAGTGAGGGAAACATCATATATTCATGTACATAACATGAAGCTTGAAAGTCTGCTATACTGGCAGACGTTATAGAGGAATATCAAGTAAACTGTGTATTTTACAACAAAATCAACTTTTGGCCTCTTCGCAGGCTGAAACGCCTTTTGAGACCATAAAAACTGAAAATTCATTTTTAAGCCAGAAAGGTGATGGAAACATCAAATATTCATGTACACAACATGAAGCTTGAAAGTCTGCTATACTGGGAGACATTATAGAGGAATATCAAGTAAACTGTGTATTTTACAACAAAATCCACTTTTGGCCTCTTCGCAGGCTGAAACGCCTTTTGAGACCATAAAAACTTAAAATTATTTTTTAAGACAGAAAGGTGATTCAAACATCATGTATTCATGAATAAATAACATGAACCTTGAAAGTTCGCTCTTCTGGGAGATGTTATAGAGGAATATCAAGTAAACTGTGTATTTTACAACAAAATACACTTTTGGCCTGTTCGCAGGCTGACACGCATTTTGAGATCATAAAAACTAAAAATTCATTTTTAAGCCAGAAAGGTGATGGGAACATCAAATATTCATGTACACAACATGAAGCTTGAAAGTCTGCTATACTGGGAGACGTTATAGAGGAATATCAGGTAAACTGTGTATTTTACAAAAAAATCCACTTTTGGCCTCTTCGCAGGCTGAAACGCATTTTAAGACCATAAAAACTGAAAGTTATTTTTTAAGGCAGAAAGGTGATTCAAACATCATGTATTCTTGAATATAACATGAACCTTGAACGTTCGCACTTTTGGGAGACGTTATAGAGGAATATCAAGTAAACTGTGTATTTTGCAACAAAATCCACTTTTGGCCTGTTCGCATGCTGAAACGCATTTTGAGACCATAAAAAATGAAAATTCTTGTTTTAGGCAGAAAAGTGAGGGAAACATCATATATTCATGTACATAACATGAAGCTTGAAAGTCTGCTATACTGGCAGACGTTATAGAGGAATATCAAGTAAACTGTGTATTTTACAACAAAATCCACTTTTGGCCTCTTCGCAGGCTGAAACGCCGTTTGAGACCATAAAAAATGAAAATTCATTTTTAAGCCAGAAAGGTGATGGAAACATCAAATATTCATGTACATAACATGAAGCTTGAAAGTTTGCTATACTGGGAGACGTTATAGAGGAATATCAAGTAAACTGTGTATTTTACAACAAAATCCACTTTTGGCCTCTTCGCAGGCTGAAACGCCTTTTGAGACCATAAAAACTTAAAATTCTTTTTTAAGACAGAAAGGTGATTCAAACATCATGTATTCATGAATAAATAACATGAACCTTGAAAGTTCGCTCTTCTGGGAGATGTTATAGAGGAATATAAAGTAAACTGTGTATTTTACAACAAAATACACTTTTGGCCTGTTCGCAGGCTGAAACGCGTTTTGAGACCATAAAAACTAAAAATTCATTTTTAAGCCAGAAAGGTGATGGGAACATCAAATATTCATGTACACAACATGAAGCTTGAAAGTCTGCTATATTGGGAGACGTTATAGAGGAATATCAAGTAAACTGTGTATTTTACAACAAAATACACTTTTGGCCTGTTCGCAGGCTGAAAATCGTTTTGAGACCATAAAAACTGAAAATTCATTTTTAAGGCAGAAAGGTGATTCAAACATCATGTATTCATGAAATTAACATGAAACTTGAAAGTCTGCTGTTCTGTGTCAATGTATTGAGGAAAATCAAGTAAACTGTGTATTTTTCAACAAAATCCACTTTTGGCCTCTACCCAGCCGAAATGTCTTTTCAGACCATAAATACTGAAAATGCAGCTTTAAAGCAGAAAAGTGATGAGAACATCATGTATTCATGACATTAACATGAAACTTGAGAGTCTGCTGTTCTGAGATAATGTATTGAGGAAAATCAGTTAAACTGTGTAGTTTTTCAACAAATTCCACCTTTGGCCTGTTCCCAGCCAAACAGTCTTTTCAAACCATAAATACTGAAAATGCAGCATGAAGGCAGAAAAGTCATGAGAACATCATGTTTTCATGAAATTAACATGAAACTAAAAAGTCTGCTGTTCTGAGATAATGTATTGAGGAAAATCAAGTAAACTGCGTATTTTTCAACAAATTCCACCTTTGGCCTGTTCCCAGCTGAAACGTTTTTTAAGTGCATACGAGGAAATGCAGCTTTAAGGAAGAAAAGTAATGAAAACCTCATGAATTCATGAAATTAACATAAAACTTGAAAGTCCGCTGTTCTGGGACAATTATTTGAAGAAAATCAAGTAAACTGTGTAGTTTTCATCAAAATCCAGTTTTGGCCTCTTCCCAGCCAAAAAGTCTTTTCAGACCATAAATACTGAAAATGCAGCTTTCGGCAGAAAATTGATGAAATCATTGTGTATTCATGAAATTAACATGAAACTTGAAAGTCTGCTGTTCTGGGACAATTATTTGAAGAAAATCAAGTAAACTGTGTAATTTTTCAACAAAATCCAGTTTTGACCTCTTCCCAACCGAAACGTCTTTTGAGAGCATACAACGTGGAAATGCAGCTTTAAGGCAGAAAAGTGATGGAAACATCATGTATTCATGAAATTAACATGAAACTTGAGAGTCTGCTGTTCTCAATCAATGTATTGAGGAAAATCAAGTAAACTGTGTATTTTTCAACAAAATCCACTTTTGGCCTCTACCCAGCCGAAATGTCTTTTCAGACCGTAAATACTGAAAAAACAGCTTTAAGGCAGAAAAGTGATGAGAACATCATGTATTAATGAAATTAACATGAAACTTGAGAGTCTGCTGTTCTGAGATAATGTATTGAGGAAAATCAAGTAAACTGTGTATTTTTCAACAAAATCCACTTTTGACCACTTCCCAGCCGAAACGTCTTTTGAGAGCATACAATGTGGAAATGCGGCTTTAGGCAGAAAAGTGATGAGAACATCATGTATTCATGAAATTAACATGAAACTTGAGAGTCTGCTGCTCTGGATCAATGTATTGAGTAAAATCAAGTAAACTGTGTATTTTTCAACAAAATCCACTTTTGGCCTCGACACAGCCGAAATGTCCTTTCAGACCATAAATACTGAAAATGCAGCTTTGAGGCAGAAAAGTGATGAAAAGAAAATATATTCATGAAATTAACATTAAATTTTAAAGTTTGCTGTTCTGGCACAATTTTTTGAGGAAAATCAAGTGAACTGTGTATTTTTCAACAAATTCCACCCTTGGCCTCTTCCCAGCCGAAACATTTTTTAAGTGTATACGAGGAAATGCAGCTTTAAGGAAGAAAAGTAATGAAAACGTCATGTATTCATGAAATTAACATAAAACTTGAAAGTCTGCTGTTCTGGATCAATGTATTGATGAAAATCAAGTCAACTGTGTATTTTTTAAAAAAAACACTTTTGACCTCGACCCAGCCGAAACGTCTTTTCAGACCATAAATACTGAAAATGCAGCTTTAAGGCAGAAAAGTGATGAAAACATCATGTAGTCATCTACTGTAGCTAACGACTGATTTTCCATGGTGCGGCGCCGTACCTCTAACTCAATGATCCTCTCCTCCACCCTCGCAAACAAACTACACGTATTACATGTATCATTATCATTAAAGGAGGCTTAGAATGGCTAAGCAGGTGACACACTGAGCAAGGGGGAGAAGGAGAGGGAGAGGAAGAGAAGGCAGTCATCGCGAAGCTGCTAAGCTTAAGTACAGTGGCTAACGTTAGCAAAAACCAAACAAAGTGCAAATAAAACTGCAGGATTAAGCGAGAAGCCGCTACAAGAAGGAGGGAGATACTAGGGTTTAACCCTCATGTTGTCTGGGGTCATTCTGACGACAAATTAAATATTTTGCCATCAGAATATGTTTTTTATTCATCAAATGGTCTGAAAATAATGGGGGTTGTTGGATACTATGCTCTTCATGATTAAAATAAATTTTAAGTAATTTGATTGAATTATGGGTGATTTATTGAATTTAATAACTTCTGTTGTCCTCTGGGGTCAAAAAGACCCTGCAGCACAAAGTGGTGCAATGGGGCAAGTTGTCACCCCATACTGCTTTCCAAAACATATTTGATCTTGGATGTTTGATGTCTGGGGTCAAGCAATGGTCACGACAACAACAACAAAAAACAAACAGGTCTTTTCTCACAGGTGTTGGAGCATTGCATTTCACATTTTAAAGAGACAGGCAGCACAATGAGGCGGCAGAAGCGCTATACTGCACAGGAGGCTTGTGAGCTCATTTTAAACTATGTTGGGGAAAAGAATGAGCAGGAGGATAATGCTGAACATGAGGGGGAGGAAGAATCAACTGATGAGGAGGATTCAGGATCAGAAGAGAAGGAGAATATTGATGAGGTGATAGATCCAACATACAGACCACATGCTACTTCTTCCTCTGAAGAAGCCCCCACATCGCCCGCTGAAGAAATGGAAGAAGGGTATGAAGTGAAGGAAAATGATGAACATGATGATGAGGAAGGATGTGAGAAAAAGAGTTCTGCTCCAGCTCTACCTCTGCAGCCACTGCCTCTCGCCCAGCCGCCCCTCACCTAGCCGCCCCTCCTGGCCCATCACCCAAAAGGAGTAGGTGCAAATTCTGCCCTCGCCAAAGTGATCTCAAAACATCGAAAATGTGCCAAAAATGCAATGCATACATCTGTAAAGATCACGCCATTACTACCTGCCTCGCATGCAATTGAGGGCACATTCAGACTGTTTTTATTCTGAAAAGTTAGTTTTGAAAAGTGAAATATTTTGGAAATGAATGTTGACATGTTCTATATGTCAGGAAATGAGTTGGACTAAAGTTGACTAAAAAGTTGAAACAGAGAGCTGGGTGATAATTTCTACTTAATGCTTTATAAACAGTCAAACCAGACAGGGTCATTTTTGACATGGGAGGACAACAGGTGTTGCCATTAAAAAAATTGAAGCGCTTTAAAAACAGCATCCTATCTTAACTTTGACATTTACAAGTCTGTGATGATCTCATGGGACTCGGATTGTTAACTATAGTCAGAATAATTGATGATTTTATTTATTTTTACTCCAAAACAAGGTAAAGGTTCATGTAAATGAGGTATTATTGGCCTTAAATTTCAAATGGAATAAATAAATGGTGTTATTGTGTTTGAATGAAGTTGGTATTAAAGGTGTAACACAGAATTGGGTGAAGTATCCACTTTGTATTCTTTAAATGACAGTCAAACCAGACGGGGTCAATTTTGACCCCAGAGGACAAAAGGTGTGATTATGTGCTGCCATGAGAAAAATGTAAATGATTCAAAAACAGCATCCTCACTAAACTTTGACATATACCACTCTGTGACAGGTCAACTAGTCAAAATAATATAAAGTCAAAATAATACCCTGCTTTCATTGTTTCATTTAATTGTCACTGAAAAACAGGGTATACTTTTAGGCCTATTGGCCCTGAATTCCAAAACAAAGGGGAAAATGTGTGGACTGAAGTAAGACTAAAGGTGTAAAACAGAATTGATTGACAACTATATGCTTTAAAAAACAGTCAAACCAGGTGGGGTTATTTTAGACCCTAGAGGACAAAAGATGTATGGCAATCGGGAGGACATTACGAGGGTTAAGATGTACAGCAGATAATTAACCGCTTGTACTGAAGAATATCAAACAATATCACACAATTAACTTGATTTAGCTGGAACTGTGAAAGTACACTATAGGACAACAGCTGACACGCTGGCAATCGGAAGTGAGGCAATACGTTTACCGTAGATAAGATGTTCCCAGCCTGAAACACCTTTTGAGAGGATAAAAACTAAAAATGCAGCTGCATGGCAGAAAAGTGATGGAAACATCATATATTCATGAATATAACATGAAACTGGAAAGTCAGCTGTTCTGGGACAATGTATAGAGGAATATCAAGTAAACTTTGTATTTTTCAACAAAATCCACTTTTGGCCTGTTCGCAGGCTGAAACGCCTTTTGAGACCATAAAAACTGAAAATGCAGCTGAATGGTAGAAAAAAAATGGAAACATCATGTTTTCATGAATATAAAATGAACAAGAATATTCCATCATATATTCATGAATATAACATGAAACTTGAAAGTTAGCTGTTCTGGTTCACTTTATAGAGGAATATCAAGTAAACTGTGTATTTTTCAACCAAATCAACTTTTGGCCTCTTCCCAGCCGAAACGTCTTTTAAGAGCATTAATACTGAAAATGCAGCTTTAAGGCAGAAAAATGATGAGAACATCATGTATTCATGAAATTAACATGACACTTGAAAGTCTGCTGTTCTGGGAAAATGTTTTGAGGAAAATCAAGTAAACTGTGTATTTTTCAACAAAATCCACTTTTGGCCTCTTGCCAGCCGAAACGTCTTTTAACAGCATACAATGTGGAAATGCAGCTTTAATGCAGAAAACTGATGAAAACGTCATATACTCATGAAATTAACATGAAACTTGAGAGTCTGCTGTTCTGGGACAATGTTTTGAGGAAAATTAAGTAAACTGTGTATTTTTCAACAAAATCCACTTTTGGCCTCTTCCCAGCCGAAACGTCTTTTCAGAACATGAATACTGAAAATGCAGCTTTGAGTCAGAATAGTAATGAAAACGGCATGTATTCATGAAATTAACTTGAAACTTGAGAGTCTGCTGTTCTGGGACAATGTTTTGAGGAAAATCAAGTAAACTGTGTATTTTTCAAAAAAATCCACTTTTGGCCTCTTCTCAAGCCGAAACGTCTTTTCAGACCATGAATATTGAAAATGCAGCTTTAAGGCAGAAAAATGATGAGAACATCATGTATTCATGAAGTTAACATGAAACATGAGAGCCTGCTGTACTGGGACTATTCTTTGAGGAAAATCAAATAAATTGTGTATTTTTCAACAAAATCCACTTTTGGCACCTTGCCAGCCAAAACGTCTTTTAAGAGCATACAACGTGGAAATGCAGCTTTAAGGCAGAAAAGTGATGAGAACATCATGTATTCATGAAAATAACATGAAACTTGAGAGTCTGCTGTTCTGGTACAAAGTTTTTAGTAACATTAGGTAAACTGTGTATTTTTCAACAAAATCCACTATTGGCCTCTTGCCAGCAGAAACATCTTTTCAGACCATGAATACTAAAAATGCAGCTTTAAGGCAGAAAAGAAATGAAAACGTCACGTATTCATGAAATTAACTTGAAACTTGAGAGTCTGCTGTTCTGGGGCAATGTTTTGAGGAAAATCAAGTAAACTGTGTATTTTTCAACAAAATCCACTTTTGGCCTCTTCCAAGCTGAAATGTCTTTTCAGAGTATACAACTTGGAAATGCAGCTTTAAGGCAGGAAAGTGATGAGAACATCATGTATTCATGAATATAACATCAAACTTGAAGTCTGCTGTTCTGGGAACCTTTATTGAGGAACATCAAGTAAACTGTGTATTTTTCAACAAAATCCACTTTTGGCCTCTTCCAAGCTGAAACGTCTTTTAAGAGCATACAACGTGGAAATGCAGCTTTAAGGCAGAAAAGTGATGAGAACATCATGTATTAATGAAATTAATAATGAAACTTGAGAGTCTGCTGTTCTGGGACAATGTTTTGAGGAAAATCAAGTAACTCGGTGTATTTTTCAACAAAATCCACTCTTGGCCTCTTGCCAGTTGAAACGTCTTTTAAGACCATGAATACAGAAAATGCAGCTTTAAGTCAGAATAGTAATGAAAACGTCATGTATTCATGAAATTAACTTGAAACTTGAGAGTCTTCTGTTCTGGGACAATGTTTTGAGGAAAATCAAGTAAACTGTGTATTTTTCAACAAAATCCACTTTTGGCCTCTTGCCAGCCGAAACGTCTTTTAACAGCATACAACGTGGAAATGCTGTTTTAAGGCAGAATAGTAATGAAAACGTCATGTACTCATGAAATTAACATGAAATTTGAGAGTCTGCTGTTCTGGGACAATGTTTTGAGGAAAATCAAGTAAACTGTGTATTTTTCAACAAAATCCACTTTTGGCCTCTTCCCAGCAGAAACGTCTTTTCAGAACATGAATACTGAAAATGCAGCTTTAAGACAGAAAAATGATGAGAACATCATTTATTCATGAAGTTAACATGAAACATGAGAGTCTGCTGTTCTGGGACAATGTTTTTAGTAAAATTAGGAAAACTGTGTATTTTTCAACAAAATCCACTATTGGCCTCTTGCCAGCCGAAACGTCTTTTAACAGCATACAACGTGGAAATGCTGCTTTAAGGCAGAACAATGATGAGAACATCATGTATTCATGAAGTTAACATGAAACATGAGAGCCTGCTGTACTGGGACTATTTTTTGAGGAAAATCAAGTAAATTGTGTATTTTTCAACAAAATCCACTTTTGGCACCTTGCCAGCCGAAACGTCTTTTAAGAGCATACAACGTGGAAATGCAGCTTTAAGGCAGAAAAGTGATGAGAACAACATGTATTCATGAAAATAACATGAAACTTGAGAGTCTGCTGTTCTGGTACAAAGTTTTTAGTAAAATTAGGTAAACTGTGTATTTTTCAACAAAATCCACTATTGGCCTCTTGCCAGCAGAAACATCTTTTCAGACCATGAATACTAAAAATGCAGCTTTAAGGCAGAAAAGAAATGAAAACGTCACGTATTCATGAAATTAACTTGAAACTTGAGAGTCTGCTGTTCTGGGGCAATGTTTTGAGGAAAATCAAGTAAACTGTATTTTTCAACAAAATCCACTCTTGGACTCTTGCCAGCCGAAACGTCTTTTCAGACCATGAATACTGAAAATGCAGCTTTAAGTCAGAATAGTAATGAAAACGGCATGTATTCATGAAATTAACTTGAAACTTGAGAGTCTGCTGTTCTGGGACAATATCTTGAGGAAAACCAAGTGAACTGTGTATTTTTCAACAAAATCCACTTTTGGCCTCTTGCCAGCCGAAACGTCTTTTCAGAACATGAATACTGAAAATGCAGCTTTAAGGCAGAAAAGTGATGAGAACATCATGTATTAATGAAATTAATAATGAAACTTGAGAGTCTGCTGTTCTGGGACAATGTTTTGAGGTAAATCAAGTAACTCGGTGTATTTTTCAACAAAATCCACTCTTGGCCTCTTCCCAACCGAAACGTCTTTTCAGACCATGAATACTGAAAATGCAGCTTTAAGTCAGAATAGTAATGAAAACGTCATGTATTCATGAAATTAACTTGAAACTTGAGAGTCTTCTGTTCTGGCACAATGTTTTGAGGAAAATCAAGTAAACTGTGTATTTTTCAACAAAATCCACTTTTGGCCACTTGCCAGCCGAAACGTCTTTTAACAGCATACAACGTGGAAATGCTGTTTTAAGGCAGAATAGTAATGAAAACGTCATGTACTCATGAAATTAACATGAAATTTGAGAGTCTGCTGTTCTGGGACAATGTTTTGAGGAAAATCAAGTAAACTGTGTATTTTTCAACAAAATCCACTTTTGGCCTCTTCCCAGCCGAAACGTCTTTTCAGAACATGAATACTGAAAATGCAGCTTTAAGACAGAAAAGTGATGAGAACATCATGTATTCATGAAGTTAACATGAAACATGAGAGTCTGCTGTTCTGGGACAATGTTTTTAGTAAAATTAGGAAAACTGTGTATTTTTCAACAAAATCCACTATTGGCCTCTTGCCAGCCGAAACGTCTTTTAACAGCATACAACGTGGAAATGCTGCTTTAAGGCAGAATAGTAATGAAAACGTCATGTACTCATGAAATTAACATGAAATTTGAGAGTCTGCTGTTCTGGGACAATGTTTTGAGGAAAATCAAGTAAACTGTGTATTTTTCAACAAAATCCACTTTTGGCCTCTTCCCAGCCGAAACGTCTTTTCAGAACATGAATACTGAAAATGCAGCTTTAAGACAGAAAAATGATGAGAACATCATTTATTCATGAAGTTAACATGAAACATGAGAGTCTGCTGTTCTGGGACAATGTTTTTAGTAAAATTAGGAAAACTGTGTATTTTTCAACAAAATCCACTATTGGCCTCTTGCCAGCCGAAACGTCTTTTAACAGCATACAACGTGGAAATGCTGCTTTAAGGCAGAACAATGATGAGAACATCATGTATTTATGAAGTTAACATGAAACATGAGAGCCTGCTGTACTGGGACTATTTTTTGAGGAAAATCAAGTAAATTGTGTATTTTTCAACAAAATCCACTTTTGGCACCTTGCCAGCCGAAACGTCTTTTAAGAGCATACAACGTGGAAATGCAGCTTTAAGGCAGAAAAGTGATGAGAACATCATGTTTTCATGAAAATAACATGAAACTTGAAAGTCTGCTGTTCTGGTACAAAGTTTTTAGTAAAATTAGGTAAACTGTGTATTTTTCAACAAAATCCACTATTGGCCTCTTGCCAGCAGAAACATCTTTTCAGACCATGAATACTAAAAATGCAGCTTTAAGGCAGAAAAGAAATGAAAACGTCACGTATTCATGAAATTAACTTGAAACTTGAGAGTCTGCTGTTCTGGGACAATATTTTGAGGAAAACCAAGTGAACTGTGTATTTTTCAACAAAATCCACTTTTGGCCTCTTGCCAGCCGAAACGTCTTTTAAGAGCATACAACGTGGAAATGCAGCTTTAAGGCAGAAAAGTGATGAGAACATCATGTATTAATGAAATTAATATGAAACTTGAGAGTCTGCTGTTCTGGGACAATGTTTTGAGGAAAATCAAGTAACTGTGTATTTTTCAACAAAATCCACTCTTGGCCTCTTCCCAACCGAAACGTCTTTTCAGACCATGAATACTGAAAATGCAGCTTTAAGTCAGAATAGTAATGAAAACGTCATGTATTCATGAAATTAACTTGAAACTTGAGAGTCTTCTGTTCTGGGACAATGTTTTGAGGAAAATCAAGTAAACTGTGTATTTTTCAACAAAATCCACTTTTGGCCTCATGCCAGCCGAAACGTCTTATAAGAGCATACAAAGTGGAAATGCAGCTTTAAGGCAGTAAAGTGGTGAGAACATCATGTATTCATGAAATGAACATGACACTTGAAAGTCTGCTGTTCTGGGAAAATTTTTTGAGGAAAATCAAGTAAACTGTGTATTTTTCAACAAAATCCACTTTTGGCACCTTGCCAGCCGAAACGTCTTTTAAGAGCATACGACGTGGAAATGCAGCTTTAATGTAGAAAAATGATGAGAACATCATGTATTCATGAAAATAACATGAAACTTGAGAGTCTGCTGTTGTGGGACAATGTTTTGAGGAAAATCAAGTAAACGGTATTTTTCAACAAAATCCACTCTTGGCCTCTTGCCAGCCGAAACGTTTTTTCAGACCATGACTACTGAAAATGCAGCTTTAAGTCAGAATAGTAATGAAAACGTCATGTATTCATGAAATTAACTTGAAACTTGAGAGTCTGCTGTTCTGGGACAATGTTTTGAGGAAAATCAAGTAAACTGTGTATTTTTCAACAAAATCCACTTTTGGCCTCTTGCCAGCCGAAACGTCTTTTAAGAGCATACAACGTGGAAATGCAGCTTTAAGGCAGAAAAGTGATGAGAACATCATGTATTCATGAAATTAACATGAAACTTGAAAGTCTGCTGTTCTGGGACAATGTTTTGAGGAAAATCAAGTAAACTGTGTATTTTTCAACAAAATCCACTTTTGGCCTCTTGCCAGCCGAAACGTCTTTTAAGAGCATGAATACTGGAAATGCAGCTTTAAGGCAGAAAAGTGATGAGAACATCATGTATTAATGAAATTAATAATGAAACTTGAGAGTCTGCTGTTCTGGGACAATGTTTTGAGGAAAATCAAGTAACTCGGTGTATTTTTCAACAAAATCCACTCTTGGCCTCTTGCCAGCTGAAACGTCTTTTCAGACCATTAATACTGAAAATGCAGCTTTATGTCAGAATAGTAATGAAAACGTCATGTATTCATGAAATTAACTTGAAACTTGAAAGTCTGCTGTTCTGGGACAATGTTTTGAGGAAAATCAAGTTAACTGTGTATTTTTCAACAAAATCCACTTTTGGCCTTTTCCCAAACGAAATGTCTTTTCAGACCATGAATCCTGAAAATGCAGCTTTAAGGCAGAAAAATGATGAGAACATCATATATTCATGAAATTAACATGACACTTGAAAATCTGCTGTTCTGGGAAAATGTTTTGAGGAAAATCAAGTAACTCGATGTATTTTTCAACAAAATCCAATCTTGGCCTCTCACCAGCTGAAACGTCTTTTCAGACCATGAATACTGAAAATGCAGGTTTAAGTCAGAATAGTAATGAAAACGTCATGTATTCATGAAATTAACTTGAAACTTGAGAGTCTGCTGTTCTGGGACAATGTTTTGAGGAAAATCAAGTAAACTGTGTATTTTTGAACAAAATCCACTTTTGGCACCTTGCCAGCCGAAACGTCTTTTAAGAGCATACAAGGTGGAAATGCAGCTTTAAGGCAGAAAAGTGATGAGAACATCATGTATTCATGAAAATAACATGAAACTTTAGAGTCTGCTGTTCTGGGACAATGTTTTCAGGAAAATCAAGTAAACTGTATTTTTCAACAAAATCCACTCTTGGCCTCTTCCCAACCGAAACGTCTTTTCAGACCATGAATACTGAAAATGCAGCTTTAAGTCAGAATAGTAATGAAAACGTCATGTATTCATGAAATTAACTTGAAACTTGAGAGTCTTCTGTTCTGGGACAATGTTTTGAGGAAAATCAAGTAAACTGTGTATTTTTCAACAAAATCCACTTTTGGCCTCATGCCAGCCGAAACGTCTTATAAGAGCATACAAAGTGGAAATGCAGCTTTAAGGCAGTAAAGTGGTGAGAACATCATGTATTCATGAAATGAACATGACACTTGAAAGTCTGCTGTTCTGGGAAAAAATTTTGAGGAAAATCAAGTAAACTGTGTATTTTTCAACAAAATTCACTTTTGGCACCTTGCCAGCAGAAACGTCTTTTAAGAGCATACGACGTGGAAATGCAGCTTTAATGTAGAAAAATTATGAGAACATCATGTATTCATGAAAATAACATGAAACTTGAGAGTCTGCTGTTGTGGGACAATGTTTTGAGGAAAATCAAGTAAACGGTATTTTTCAACAAAATCCACTCTTGGCCTCTTGCCAGCCGAAACGTTTTTTCAGACCATGACTACTGAAAATGCAGCTTTAAGTCAGAATAGTAATGAAAACGTCATGTATTCATGAAATTAACTTGAAACTTGAGAGTCTGCTGTTCTGGGACAATGTTTTGAGGAAAATTAAGTAAACTGTGTATTTTTCAACAAAATCCACTTTTGGCCTCATGCCAGCCGAAACGTCTTTTAAGAGCATAAATATGGAAATGCAGCTTTAAGGCAGAAAAGTGATGAGAACATCATGTATTCATGAAATTAACATGAAACTTGAGAGTCTGCTGTTCTGGGACAATGTTTTGAGGAAAATCAAGTAAACTGTGTATTTTTCAACAAAATCCACTTTTGGCCTCTTGCCAGCCGAAACGTCTTTTAAGAGCATACAACGTGGAAATGCAGCTTTAAGGCAGAATAGTAATGAAAACATCATGTACATGAAATTAACATGAAACTTGAGAGTCTGCTGTTCTGGGACAATGAGGAAAATCAAGTAACTGGTGTATTTTTCAACAAAATCCACTCTTGGCCTCTTGCCAGCTGAAACGTCTTTTCAGACCATTAATACTGAAAATGCAGCTTTATGTCAGAATAGTAATGAAAACGTCATGTATTCATGAAATTAACTTGAAACTTGAGAGTCTTCTGTTCTGGGACAATGTTTTGAGGAAATTCAAGTAAACTGTGTATTTTTCAACAAAATCCACTTTTGGCCTCTTGCCAGCCGAAACGTCTTTTAAGAGCATACAACGTGGAAATGCTGCTTTAAGGCAGAATAGTAATGAAAACATCATGTATTAATGAAATTAACTTGAAACTTGAAAGTCTGCTGTTCTGGGACAATGTTTTGAGGAAAATCAAGTTAACTGTGTATTTTTCAACAAAATCCACTTTTGGCCTTTTCCCAAACGAAATGTCTTTTCAGACCATGAATCCTGAAAATGCAGCTTTAAGGCAGAAAAATGATGAGAACATCATATATTCATGAAATTAACATGACACTTGAAAATCTGCTGTTCTGGGAAAATGTTTTGAGGAAAATCAAGTAACTCGGTGTATTTTTCAACAAAATCCAATCTTGGCCTCTCACCAGCTGAAACGTCTTTTCAGACCATGAATACTGAAAATGCAGGTTTAAGTCAGAATAGTAATGAAAACGTCATGTATTCATGAAATTAACTTGAAACTTGAGAGTCTGCTGTTCTGGGACAATGTTTTGAGGAAAATCAAGTAAACTGTGTATTTTTGAACAAAATCCACTTTTGGCACCTTGCCAGCCGAAACGTCTTTTAAGAGCATACAAGGTGGAAATGCAGCTTTAAGGCAGAAAAGTGATGAGAACATCATGTATTCATGAAAATAACATGAAACTTTAGAGTCTGCTGTTCTGGGACAATGTTTTCAGGAAAATCAAGCAAACTGTATTTTTCAACAAAATCCACTCTTGGCCTCTTCCCAACCGAAACGTCTTTTCAGACCATGAATACTGAAAATGCAGCTTTAAGTCAGAATAGTAATGAAAACGTCATGTATTCATGAAATTAACTTGAAACTTGAGAGTCTTCTGTTCTGGGACAATGTTTTGAGGAAAATCAAGTAAACTGTGTATTTTTCAACAAAATCCACTTTTGGCCTCTTGCCAGCCGAAACGTCTTTTAAGAGCATACAAAGTGGAAATGCAGCTTTAAGGCAGTAAAGTGGTGAGAACATCATGTATTCATGAAATTAACATGAAACTTGAGAGTCTGCTGTTCTGGGACAATTTTTTGAGGAAAATCAAGTAAATTGTGTATTTTTCAACAAAATCCACTTTTGGCCTCTTGCCAGCCGAAACGTCTTTTCAGACCATGAATACTGAAAATGCAGCTTTAAGGCAGAAAAGTTATGAAAACGTCATGTATTCATGAAATTAACTTGAAACTTGAGAGTCTGCTGTTCTGGGACAATGTTTTGAGGAAAATCAAGTCAACTGTGTATTTTTCAACAAAATCCACTTTTGGCCTCTTGCCAGCTGAAACGTCTTTTAAGAGCATACAAAGTGGAAATGCAGCTTTAAGGCAGTAAAGTGATGAGAACATCATGTATTCATGAAATTAACATGACACTTGAAAGTCTGCTTTTCTGGGAAAATGTTTTGAGGAAAATCAAGTAACTCGGTGTATTTTTCAACAAAATCCACTTTTGGCCTCTTGCCAGCCGAAACGTCTTTTCAGACCATGAATACTGAAAATGCAGCTTTAAGTCAGAATAGTAATGAAAACGTCATGTATTCATGAAATTAACTTGAAACTTGAGAGTCTGCTGTTCTGGGACAATGTTTTGAGGAAAATCAAGTAAACTGTATTTTTCAACAAAATCCATTTTTGCCCTCATGCCAGCCGAAACGTCTTTTAACAGCATACAACGTGGAAATGCTGCTTTAAGGCAGAATAGTAATGAAAACGTCATGTATTCATGAAATTAACATGAAACTTGAGAGTCTGCTGTTCTGGGACAATGTTTTGAAGAAAATTAAGTAAACTGTGTATTTTTCAACAAAATCCACTTTTGTCCTCATGCCAGCCGAAACGTGTTTTAAGAGCATACAACGTGGAAATGCAGCTTTAAGGCAGAAATATGATGAGAACATCATGTATTCATGAAGTTAACATGAAACATGAGAGTCTGCTGTACTGGGACTATTTTTTGATGAAAATCAAGTAAATTGTGTATTTTTCAACAAAATCCACTTTTGGCCTCTTGCCAGCCGAAACGTCTTTTAAGAGCATACAACGTGGAAATGCAGCTTTAAGGCAGAAAAGTGATGAGAACATCATGTATTAATGAAATTAACATGAAACTTGAGAGTCTGCTGTTCTGGGACAATGTTTTGAGGAAAATCAAGTAACTCGGTGTATTTTTCAACAAAATCCACTCTTGGCCTCTTGCCAGCTGAAACGTCTTTTCAGACCATTAATACTGAAAATGCAGCTTTATGTCAGAATAGTAATGAAAACGTCATGTATTCATGAAATTAACTTGAAACTTGAGAGTCTTCTGTTCTGGGACAATGTTTTGAGGAAATTCAAGTAAACTGTGTATTTTTCAACAAAATCCACTTTTGGCCTCTTGCCAGCCGAAACGTCTTTTAACAGCATACAACGTGGAAATGCTGCTTTAAGGCAGAATAGTAATGAAAACATCATGTATTAATGAAATTAACTTGAACCTTGAAAGTCTGCTGTTCTGGGACAATGTTTTGAGGAAAATCAAGTTAACTGTGTATTTTTCAACAAAATCCACTTTTGGCCTTTTCCCAAACGAAATGTCTTTTCAGACCATGAATCCTGAAAATGCAGCTTTAAGGCAGAAAAATGATGAGAACATCATATATTCATGAAATTAACATGACACTTGAAAATCTGCTGTTCTGGGAAAATGTTTTGAGGAAAATCAAGTAACTCGGTGTATTTTTCAACAAAATCCAATCTTGGCCTCTCACCAGCTGAAACGTCTTTTCAGACCATGAATACTGAAAATGCAGGTTTAAGTCAGAATAGTAATGAAAACGTCATGTATTCATGAAATTAACTTGAAACTTGAGAGTCTGCTGTTCTGGGACAATGTTTTGAGGAAAATCAAGTAAACTGTGTATTTTTGAACAAAATCCACTTTTGGCACCTTGCCAGCCGAAACGTCTTTTAAGAGCATACAAGGTGGAAATGCAGCTTTAAGGCAGAAAAGTGATGAGAACATCATGTATTCATGAAAATAACATGAAACTTTAGAGTCTGCTGTTCTGGGACAATGTTTTCAGGAAAATCAAGTAAACTGTATTTTTCAACAAAATCCACTCTTGGCCTCTTCCCAACCGAAACGTCTTTTCAGACCATGAATACTGAAAATGCAGCTTTAAGTCAGAATAGTAATGAAAACGTCATGTATTCATGAAATTAACTTGAAACTTGAGAGTCTTCTGTTCTGGGACAATGTTTTGAGGAAAATCAAGTAAACTGTGTATTTTTCAACAAAATCCACTTTTGGCCTCATGCCAGCCGAAACGTCTTATAAGAGCATACAAAGTGGAAATGCAGCTTTAAGGCAGTAAAGTGGTGAGAACATCATGTATTCATGAAGTTAACATGAAACATGAGAGTCTGCTGTACTGGGACTATTTTTTGAGGAAAATCAAGTAAATTGTGTATTTTTCAACAAAATCCACTTTTGGCCTCTTCCCAACCGAAACGTCTTTTCAGACCATGAATACTGAAAATGCAGCTTTAAGGCAGAAAAATTATGAGAACATCATGTATTCATGAAGTTAACATGAAACATGAGAGTCTGCTGTTCTGGGACAATGTGTTGAGGAAAATCAAGTAAACTGTATATTTTTCAACAAAATCCACTTTTGGCCTCTTGTCAGCCTAAACGTCTTTTAAGAGCATACAACGTGGAAATGCAGCTTTAAGGCAGAATATTAATGAAAACGTCATGTATTCATGAAATTAACTTATAACTTGAGAGTCTGCTGTTCTGGGACAATGTTTTGAGGAAAATCAAGTCAACTGTGTATTTTTCAACAAAATCCACTTTTGGCCTCTTGTCAGCTTAAACGTCTTTTAAGAGCATACAAAGTGGAAATGCAGCTATAAGGCAGTAAAGTGATGAGAACATCATGTATTCATGAAATTAACATGACACTTGAAAGTCTGCTTTTCTGGGAAAATGTTTTGAGGAAAATCAAGTAACTCGGTGTATTTTTCAACAAAATCCACTCTTGGCCTCTTGCCAGCTGAAATGTCTTTTCAGACCATGAATACTGAAAATGCAGCTTTAAGTCAGAATAGTAATGAAAACGTCATGTATTCATGAAATTAACTTGAAACTTGAGAGTCTGCTGTTCTGGGACAATGTTTTGAGGAAAATCAAGTAAACTGTATTTTTCAACAAAATCCATTTTTGCCCTCATGCCAGCCGAAACGTCTTTTAACAGCATACAACGTGGAAATGCTGCTTTAAGGCAGAATAGTAATGAAAACGTCTTGTAGTCATGAAATTAACAAGAAACTTGAGAGTCTGCTGTTCTGGGACAATGTTTTGAAGAAAATTAAGTAAACTGTGTATTTTTCAACAAAATCCACTTTTGTCCTCATGCCAGCCGAAACGTGTTTTAAGAGCATACAACGTGGAAATGCAGCTTTAAGGCAGAAAAGTGATGAGAACATCATGTATTAATGAAATTAACTTGAAACTTGAAAGTCTGCTGTTCTGGGAAAAGGTTTTGAGGAAAATCAAGTAAATTGTGTATTTTTCAACAAAATCCACTTTTGGCCTCTTCCAAGCCGAAACGTCTTTTCAGAACAGGAATACTGAAAATGCAGCTTTAAGGCAGAAATATGATGAGAACATCATGTATTCATGAAGTTAACATGAAACATGAGAGTCTGCTGTACTGGGACAATTTTTTGAGGAAAATCAAGTAAACTGTGTAATTTTCAACAAAATCCACTTTTGGCCTCTTGCCAGCCGAAACGTCTTTTCAGACCATTAATACTGAAAATGCAGCTTTATGTCAGAATAGTAATGAAAACGTCATGTATTCATGAAATTAACTTGAAACTTGAGAGTCTTCTGTTCTGGGACAATGTTTTGAGGAAATTCAAGTAAACTGTGTATTTTTCAACAAAATCCACTTTTGGCCTCTTGCCAGCCGAAACGTCTTTTAACAGCATACAACGGAGAAATGCTGCTTTAAGGCAGAATAGTAATGAAAACATCATGTATTAATGAAATTAACTTGAAACTTGAAAGTCTGCTGTTCTGGGACAATGTTTTGAGGAAAATCAAGTTAACTGTGTATTTTTCAACAAAATCCACTTTTGGCCTTTTCCCAACCGAAATGTCTTTTCAGACCATGAATCCTGAAAATGCAGCTTTAAGGCAGAAAAATGATGAGAACATCATATTTTCATGAAATTAACATGACACTTGAAAATCTGCTGTTCTGGGAAAATGTTTTTAGGAAAATCAAGTAACTCGGTGTATTTTTCAACGAAATCCAATCTTGGCCTCTCACCAGCTGAAACGTCTTTTCAGACCATGAATACTGAAAATGCAGCTTTAAGTCAGAATAGTAATGAAAACGTCATGTATTCATGAAATTAACTTGAAACTTGAGAGTCTTCTGTTCTGGGACAATGTTTTGAGGAAAATCAAGTAAACTGTGTATTTTTCAACAAAATCCACTTTTGGCCTCATGCCAGCCGAAACGTGTTTTAAGAGCATACAACGTGGAAATGCAGCTTTAAGGCAGAAAAGTGATGAGAACATCATGTATTAATGAAATTAATTTGAAACTTGAAAGTCTGCTGTTCTGGGAAAAGGTTTTGAGGAAAATCAAGTAAACTGTGTATTTTTCAACAAAATCCACTTTTGGCCTCATGCCAGCCGAAACGTCTTTTCAGAACATGAATACTGAAAATGCAGCTTTAAGGCAGAAAAATGATGAGAACATCATGTATTCATGAAGTTAACATGAAACATGAGAGTCTGCTGTACTGGGACTATTATTTGAGGAAAATCAAGTAAATTGTGTATTTTTCAACAAAATCCACTTTTGGCCTCTTGCCAGCCGAAACGTCTTTTAAGAGCATACAACGTGGAAATGCAGCTTTAAGGCAGAAAAGTGATGAGAACATCATGTATTAATGAAATTAACATGGAACTTGAGAGTCTGCTGTTCTGGGACAATGTTTTGAGGAAAATCAAGTAACTCGGTGTAATTTTCAACAAAATCCACTCTTGGCCTCTTTCCAGCTGAAACGTCTTTTCAGACCATGAATACTGAAAATGTAGCTTTAAGTAAGAATAGTAATGAAAACGTCATGTACTCATGAAATTAACATGAAATTTGAGAGTCTGCTGTTCTGGGACAATGTTTTGAGGAAAATCAAGTAAACTGTGTATTTTTCAACAAAATCCACTTTTGGCCTCTTCCCAGCAGAAACGTCTTTTCAGAACATGAATACTGAAAATGCAGCTTTAAGACAGAAAAATGATGAGAACATCATTTATTCATGAAGTTAACATGAAACATGAGAGTCTGCTGTTCTGGGACAATTTTTTTAGTAAAATTAGGAAAACTGTGTATTTTTCAACAAAATCCACTATTGGCCTCTTGCCAGCCGAAACGTCTTTTAACAGCATACAACGTGGAAATGCTGCTTTAAGGCAGAATATTAATGAAAACATCATGTACTCATGAAATTAACATGAAACTTGAGAGTCTGCTGTTCTGGGACAATGTTTTGAGGAAAATCAAGTAAACTGTGTATTTTTCACAAAATCCACTTTTGGCCTCTTCCCAGCCGAAACGTCTTTTCAGAACATGAATACTGAAAATGCAGCTTTAAGGCAGAAATATGATGAGAACATCATGTATTCATGAAGTTAACATGAAACGTGAGAGTCTGCTGTACTGGGACTATTTTTTGAGGAAAATAAAGTAAATTGTGTATTTTTCAACAAAATCCACTTTTGGCCTCTTGCCAGCCGAAACGTCTTTTAAGAGCATACAACGTGGAAATGCAGCTTTAAGGCAGAAAAGTGATGAGAACATCATGTATTAATGAAATTAACATGGAACTTGAGAGTCTGCTGTTCTGGGACAATGTTTTGAGGAAAATCAAGTAACTCGGTGTAATTTTCAACAAAATCCACTCTTGGCCTCTTGCCAGCTGAAACGTCTTTTCAGACCATGAATACTGAAAATGTAGCTTTAAGTCAGAATAGTAATGAAAACGTCATGTATTTATGAAATTAACGTGAAACTTGAGAGTCTTCTGTTCTGGGACAATGTTTTGAGGAAAATCAAGTAAACTGTGTATTTTTCAACAAAATCCACTTTTGGCCTCATGCCAACCGAAACGTCTTTTAAGAGCATACAACGTGGAAATGCAGCTTTAAGGCAGAAAAGTGATGAGAACATCATGTATTCATGAAATTAACATGAAACTTGAAAGTCTGCTGTTCTGGGACAATGTTTTGAGGAAAATCAAGTAAACTGTGTATTTTTCAACAAAATCCACTTTTGGCCTCTTCCCAGCCGAAACGTCTTTTCAGAACATGAATACTGAAAATGCAGCTTTAAGGCAGAAAAATGATGAGAACATCATGTATTCATGAAGTTAACATGAAACATGAGAGCCTGCTGTACTGGGACTATTTTTTGAGGAAAATCAAGTAAATTGTGTATTTTTCAACAAAATCCACTTTTGGCACCTTGCCAGCCGAAACGTCTTTTATGAGCATACAACGTGGAAATGCAGCTTTAAGGCAGAAAAGTGATGAGAACATCATGTATTCATGAAAATAACATGAAACTTGAGAGTCTGCTGTTCTGGTACAAATTTTTTAGTAAAATCAAGTAAACTGTGTATTTTTCAACAAAATCCACTATTGGCCTCTTGCCAGCAGAAACGTCTTTTCAGACCATGAATACTAAAAATGCAGCTTTAAGGCAGAATAGTAATGAAAACGTCATGTGTTCATGAAATTAACTTGAAACTTGAGAGTCTTCTGTTGTGGGACAATGTTTTGAGGAAAATCAAGTAACTCGGTGTATTTTTCAACAAAATCCACTCTTGGCCTCTTGCCAGTTGAAACGTCTTTTAAGACCATGAATACAGAAAATGCAGCTTTAAGTCAGAATAGTAATGAAAACGTCATGTATTCATGAAATTAACTTGAAACTTGAGAGTCTTCTGTTCTGGGACAATGTTTTGAGGAAAATCAAGTAAACTGTGTATTTTTCAACAAAATCAACTTTTGGCCTCATGCCAGCCGAAACGTCTTTTAAGAGCATACAATGTGGAAATGCAGCTTTAAGGCAGAAAAGTGATGAGAAAATCATGTATTCATGAAAATAACATGAAACTTTAGAGTCTGCTGTTCTGGGACAATGTTTTCAGGAAAATCAAGTAAACTGTATTTTTCAACAAAATTCACTCTTGGCCTCTTGCCAGCCGAAACGTCTTTTCAGACCATGAATACTAAAAATGCAGCTTTAAGACAGAAAAATGATGAGAACATAATTTATTCATGAAGTTCACATGAAACATGAGAGTCTGCTGTTCTGGGACAATGTTTTTAGTAAAATTAGGAAAACTGTGTATTTTTCAACAAAATCCACTATTGGCCTCTTGCCAGCCGAAACGTCTTTTAACAGCATACAACGTGGAAATGTTGCTTTAAGGCAGAATATTAATGAAAACATCATGTACTCATGAAATTAACATGAAACTTGAGAGTCTGCTGTTCTGGGACAATGTTTTGAGGAAAATCAAGTAAACTGTGTATATTTCAACAAAATCCACTTTTGGCCTCATGCCAGCCGAAACGTCTTTTAAGAGCATACAATGTGGAAATGCAGCTTTAAGGCAGAAAAGTGATGAGAACATCATGTATTAATGAAATTAACTTGAAACTTGAAAATCTGCTATTCTGGGACTATGTTTTGAGGAAAATCAAGTAAATTGTGTATTTTTCAACAAAATCCACTTTTGGCCTCTTCCCAACCGAAACGTCTTTTCAGACCATGAATACTGAAAATGCAGCTTTAAGGCAGAAAAATGATGAGAACATCATGTATTCATGAAATTAACATGACACTTGAAAGTCTGCTGTTCTGGGAAAATGTTTTGAGGAAAATCAATTAACTCGGTGTATTTTTCAACAAAATCCACTCTTGGCCTCTTGCCAGCTGAAACGTCTTTTCAGAACATGAATACTGAAAATGCAGCTTTAAGTCAGAATAGTAATGAAAACGTCATGTATTCATGAAATTAACTTGAAACTTGAGAGTCTTCTGTTCTGGGACAATGTTTTGAGGAAAATCAAGTAAACTGTGTATTTTTCAACAAAATCCACTTTTGGCCTCTTGCCAGCCGAAACGTCTTTTAACAGCATACAACGTGGAAATGCTGTTTTAAGGCAGAATAGTAATGAAAACATCATGTATTAATGAAATTAACATTAAACTTGAAAGTCTGCTGTTCTGGGACAATGTTTTGAGGAAAATCAAGTAACTCGGTTTATTTTTCAACAAAATCCACTTTTGGCCTCTTGCCAGCCGAAACGTCTTTTAACAGCATACAACGTGGAAATGCTGCTTTAAGGTAGAATAGTAATGAAAACGTCATGTACTCATGAAATTAACATGAAACTTGAGAGTCTGCTGTTCTGGGACAATGTTTTGAGAAAATTAAGTAAACTGTTTATATTTCAACAAAATCACTTTTGGCCTCAGCAGCGTCTTTTAAGAGCATACAATGTGGAAATGCAGCTTTAAGGCAGAAAAGTGATGAGAACGTCATGTATTAATTAAATTAACTTGAAACTTGAGTCTGCTGTTCTGGGAAAATGTTTTGAAAATAAAGTAAATTGTGTATTTTCAACAAAATCCACTTTTGGCTCTCATGCAGCGTCTTTTCAGAACATGAATACTGAAAATGCAGCTTTAAGGCAGAAAAATGATGAGAACATCATGTATTCATGAAGTTAACAAATCCACTTTTGGCCTCTTGCCAGCCGAAACGTCTTTTAAGAGCATGAATACTGGAAATGCAGCTTTAAGGCAGAAAAGTGATGAGAACATCATGTATTAATGAAATTAACATGGAACTTGAGAGTCTGCTGTTCTGGGACAATGTTTTGAGGAAAATCAAGTAACTGTGTATTTTTCAACAAAATCCACTTTTGGCCTCTTGTCAAGCTAAACGTCTTTTCAGACCATGAAACTGAAAATGTAGCTTTAAGTAAGAATAGTAATGAAAA
>JACSYO010000969.1:52500-75000 GCA_016806645.1 Ophiodon elongatus | reverse complement strand
TGCAGAATCAATACAGTGTACACACACACACACACACACACACACACACACACACACACACACACACACACACACACACACACACACCGTCTTCATATTGTTAACAATACGCCGCAGACATTTACATTCACACCTTGGTTTGCTTGGTTGCTGTTAACATTACAGGAATATGAAAACATGAACGTAACGTATAAGAGACATTTGAAGATCATGTAAAACTCTTTTGGGCTCACTGGTATTTTATTAAGTGAAATAAACAGTAATCATGTTAATATCTCCACCGTTAACATGCATTCTACTGTATTTGTGCACACTTGCATGTAGATTGTCCTAAAATGGCCACCGTACAGAAACAGTTTGATTGAAGTCATAACGTGACTTCTTTCTCGTGTTAATTTCATAAAAACAGCAAATTTGTCTGTCAATGTTTTCATTTATTATCTTTTGGATTTATATTTCACACTATTTTGTTATCTGAATTATATCTTCTGATTTGCCTTGAGCTCTTCTGAAGATAAATTATTCCTCATAAAGTACCTTTTACATTATTAGCGAAGCGATTTCTCATAATTCAGCCTCAGATTTTTTTTTTTTTACCACGACCGTCTTCAATTATTCCTCAACATCCAGCTGCAGCCGCGGCTAAGCTGAATTATTAAATGGAATTATGAAAGTATGATAATGACAGGGTTATCGCTGCTCCCTCGGGTGTGTGTGTGTGTGAAAAGTGTGTGTGTGTGTCTTGTAGTTTTAATCCCTAACATGCTCCACTCCTTATCTGTTTAACATACAGCCCAAAGGCTGAGCTTTTAACATCACAACCAGGCTGACGCGATAGCACAGCTGATAGAGGCGGCTAATCTGTGTGTGTGTGTGTGTGTGTGTGTGTGTGTGTGTGTGTGTGTGTGTGTGTGTGTGTGTGTGTGTGTTAAACTATGTGCACTATGTGTGTAAGTGTGCATATACGTCTGAGATGATGTTGTGAACCTCTTCTTCTTCTAAACCTAGAATTAGTGTGTGTTTGCATGTTTCAGTTACACCTGATTATTATTATTATTGTTATTATTATAATCTGGTTGAACTCAGTGAGCCTTCGCTCTGTACAAATCCACACTCTTCTAATCTCCTTGTAGTTGTTTTATCCCTTTATCGTGTTGAAGGATCCCGACAGAAAAGTTCCTCACAGATATGAAGGAGTCAAAACAAACTGTTGGAGAAAACGGTGACATTGTTACAGGTTTTTTTATTTCCCGTTCAGGGGTTTATGGAGAGTTTATATTCGTCTAATCTGAGAGTTCGAGATCAGATGATGTCATGTGTTGTGCAGATTGTAAAGCACACTGAGGTGAATTTGTGAATTATTGGCTTCGTGATCCACGACGGAAAAGATTCAGGCATTCAAAATGTACCAAAAGTACTCTTTATGCAGAAAGGCCCATTTCAGATTAATATATATTATATTACTGGATTATTATTGTTGGTGCATTCATGGGTTCATCTCCGAATATATTGCAGCTGATAACGATGGAGCCTATAATACATCACAATATATTGTTGATGCAATTCCGTCTTAATAGTCAGAATCTGCAAAGTAACTAAAGTTGTGAATAAATGCAGTAAAAACGAAAGTATTTGTCTCTGAAATGAGGAATAGAAATATAAAGCAGCGGAAAATGGAGATATCTTTATTTTAGATTTTTAGATTTTCAGGTATTATCTTTCAAATAATACTTTAGTGACTAAACTTATTTATTTTCCACTACTGCTTTCAGATGTGCAGTTGGGTTTAGGAGACGAAACCAACGGTTAGGGTTTAGGAGACGAAACCAACGGTTAGGGTTTAGGAGACGAAACCAACGGTTAGGGTTTAGGAGACGAAACCAACAGTTGGGTTTAGGAGACGAAACCAACGGTTAGGGTTTAGGAGACGAAACCAACGGTTAGGGTTTAGGAGACGAAACCAACAGTTGGGTTTAGGAGACGAAACCAACGGTTAGGGTTTAGGAGACGAAACCAACAGTTGGGTTTAGGAGACGAAACCAACGGTTAGGGTTTAGGAGACGAAACCAACGGTTAGGGTTTAGGAGACGAAACCAACAGTTAGGGTTTAGGAGAGAAAACCAACGGTTAGGGTTTAGGAGACTAAACCAACGGTTGGGTTTAGGAGAGAAAACAGTAGCTTTAGTCTCTTCAACAGGAATAACTGAGCGGCCTCTCGTGGCATTAGAACAAATAACCGGTAGATGAATCAGGAAGAGATTGGTCTGAAACGTAATGCGAGCTGCGTGAGCTCTCTGATTGGCCGGTGGCTCGAGGGCGGCGTTCCCGGCGTGAACCCTCTGTAAGTATCAGCAGAAGAAAGAGACGGAGGAGGACGCCGTGCAAACCGCATCTATCACAAGTCCTTGTTGTCTCGTTTGTTCTCCATCGGTCTCGCTTTAATCCTGCAGACAGCCGCGGCGGAGAGAGAGCGAGCGCGTCGCCGTGACAACCGGCTCTCCTCTTCCGCCGCTCTGCACATCACGTTGTCATGTGTGAGTGTTAACACGACATCGGCTCACGCTGCGCTGAGCATCGAGCATCGCCGCCGCCGCCGTGTCGAGCCGGTGTGTGTGTGTGTGTGTGTGTGTGTGTGTGTGTGTGTGTTAACACCGTGTCCTGATCCTGCAGCTCCAGACACTAGACATCCCATAATACCTTGTTATAATCCCTGGAGAGTCACTATGACAACCATGTGAGGCACATCCCGAGGCAGATTGAGGCAGCTGTGAGATTGGAAGTGACACGAACAATGTGGGCCTCCCCTCACCTGGAAGAGTGTGTGTGTGTGTGTGTGTGTGTGTGTGTGTGTGTGTGTGTGTGTTTTAAATGTACCTTAAATTGAGCTCCTCTGTCAAGATAATCTTTCTCCGATAACTACATTCTGTTTGCTCTGTTCCTCCCTGCAGTATTCAAAACTGACCAAACACGAAAGGAACACGTTAATATCAGGTTCCATTAGACCAGTTTTTATTGTTTTTATTGTTTTTATTGTTTTTATTGGTCGGTGGCCTCAGAAAACAGACTCCCTTTATTTTATTACATGTATCACTACAGTACAGGCAGGGTTCAGGCTTAATATTACGTGGGTAGCTTATTAACCTCCTGGATTTGAAAAGTGAAGTCAAAGCTTCATGTGTTAAAGCTGCATTCTCTCTCCTGGCCACCAGGGGGCGACTCCTCTGGTTGTATAGAAGTCAAAGCTTCATGTGTTAAAGCTGCATTCTCTCTCCTGACCACCAGGGGGCGACTCACTGGTTGTATAGAAGTCAAAGCTTCAATGCTGAACCAAACATGTTCTGCCCGATGAAGGTAACGTCAGAGACACAGCGTCCATGTTGTTTCTCTCTCCGCACAGATATATATATGAATGAGTCACAAAGTTCACGCGAGTACAAGCTTCACTCGTTTACTCTCAACGACACACAAACACACAGCGAGCAGCTGATACCTGACAGGAGAGCACACATGGAGCTCTACTTCCTGTTTAATGACTCTCTCTCTCTCTCTCTCTCTCTCTCTCTCTCTGTCTCTCTCTCTCTCTGTCTCTCTCTGTCTCTCTCTCTCTCTCTCTGTCTCTCTCTCTCTCTCTCTCTGTCTCTCTGTCTCTCTCTCTCTCTCTCTCTTCATTAGGCGTTATCAACCTCTCTGGCCTAATCTCTCTGAAATTAGTGTCTGGTCTCCACCACCTAAGTGACTGGCTGGCATTCATTAGCGCTGCGTTTTAGCCAAATCAATCACGCCGCGCCCCGTCCGCCACGCTTTCTTAAAATGTCATCCTCAAACTTCTCACAATCAATTAAGCGGGAGATTAATGAGGCCAATTTGCCGCCAACACGTCGGCCTTCCTTCTCCGCTGAAAACACACACACACACACGCACACACACACGCACACACACACGCACACACACACGCACACGCACACACACACACACATTATTTCCTGTAGGAAATGTGTGTATCCTGAGAACTACAATAAAACTGCCTTTTAAATCAACACTGTTTGATGCCACTGTGAAAAGGTACTTGGCCGATGTAGTACTTCATATTACTAGTATGTGTACAACACGTATAGTATTGTGTTGGTACTTTGTTCAGATGGTTAGTTAAGTCTTCACCGTGAGGAGAGGAGACGTATTAAGCTTTGACCTTTTCCATCATTAATCTAATAATCTCTTCTGACGTTGATTCATCGTTCGGTGGCTTCAGTTTATTTTAGAGAAATTTAAATACTGACACGAAGACGAGAAGATGAAAGACAAAGAAAAGGTGTGTCATGTCTCACTTTGTGTGAGAGGTTGTGCAAACTAAAGCGTTAATGTTTCAGCCCGTTCTCACTCGCTTGGAAGGGCATTTTCCCGATTTTTACATATTTTCTTAAATTCACCTTTAAAGGCACTTGCATATGAGACATACCCATGTGTTGTATATGATAATTTGCAGAACAATCTCAGCTATCTATATAATGAGACACCAATTGTCCTAAGGCACTGTGTAAAGAGATAATTTGGCCATAAAGCTGAAAAATTGAAGTCCGATTTTTGAAATTCTTCAAATCTCTTGTGATAACATAACTTTACTCATGTGAACTGTTCTGGAGCTTGAAATTGGTTTACCGAAGTCTTAGGTTCACAACAGTGGTGGAATATATGGATAGAATACGAGATAAATGTATAATAAATGTCTAAAACCAAATTTTTTAATATCGTTTTTTGAGTAGAAGTGATGTCTGTCACTCTACTTCCACCAGCTGTTAGAGGGAAGGTGGTGGGTAGGTCCTTAGTGATTTACTGAGTGTCCATTGGTTAGTTATATACTAAATCTTGATGGACACATGAATCACCCACGAATCACACGACACGTTGATGCTCCTAACTCGCTGTGTGAGTCACGTACGATCTCGTGAGAACAAGGACACGGAAGTGGAGAGTCTATAGATTCCATAGACATCTCAACCATATCTCTGTGACGTATTATCGCGGAGTAATTAATTTAAACATTGAGTAAACACCGCGAAAACGCGTCAGGAGAGAGAATGCAGCTTTAACACATGAAGCTTTGACTTCTATACAACCAGAGGAGTCGCCCCCTGGTGGTCAGGAGAGAGAATGCAGCTTTAACACATGAAGCTTTGACTTCTATACAACCAGAGGAGTCGCCCCCTGGTAGTCAGGAGAGAGAATGCAGCCTCTTCGCTCCTTGAGATGCATTTTGGGAGTTGTGACAGCCCTCTAGCTGGAGGATCGAGGAGACGGGGAGGGAAATAAATCAAGACCAAAAACAACGTCCAAGAGGGCAAGAAATGTGAACTAGGCTAGCAGTTTCCCTCCGCTTTCAGTCTTTGTGCTAAGCTAGGCTAGGCCTGAATTGAACTCACCTGACCCTTTAAAGAAGGACATGTTAAGTATTACATCTTTGAATAAAACCAGTGTACTGCTCCTTTAAGTTGAGCAGGTCAGGAAGTAGACGGAAGTTTAGTTAATGCTGATGAAGTGAAAGTTCTTTTTTTTGGGCGACTTTAAAGAGCAGATTGATATTTGGTGTTTTAAAAAAAGCCACCATGTGGCGTTTGAAGATGAAGAGGCGGCGGACAGACGGACACTAATTAAACAGAGGGGGAGTAATAAAGTAAACTGTGTTGGTCCAAACAGGGAGAACAATTAGAGAGTGATTGATGAGGAGGAAGACGCCGCGTGTGCTTCAGAGTGAAGTCAGAGAGTGAACCGTGGAGAAGAGACAAAGAGGAAGAAAGTGTCTGTGATTTCTCCTTTGTGTGTTGGTAACGGGCTGGCAGAGCACCTGGCATCTAGAGGGGGGGGGGGGGGGGAGAGGAAGGAGGGGGGGGGGGGGGAGGCACACCTGTTAAAAACACACAGCCTGTTTGTTGTTTCGCGTGTCGCTCTGCGTGAGAATCAAACACACAGCTTGCTGAGGACGACCCGTCGGTCTGCAGCGAGAGGAGGAGGCAAGGAGACGAGGAGGCAAGGAGACGAGGAGAGGAGACGGTTTATAAAAGTGTTTAGTAGTTTAGAAAATGAAAGGCGACAGTGTGAGAGTAAAAACAACTGACTTCCGTAACCGTACAACAGTGTTAAGCATCAAAATATACTGCGAAGGGACGGTGACGCAACTTTTTTGGCCCCTCCTCCCTGGCTCAACGACAGCAGAAGCCACGCCCCCTTTTCCGACCGCGGTCAGTGTGCATGGATTTTAGAAGATTTTGGACATTTGGGAAAGTGAGAAATGCATTTGGAAAGGGTGAGGACGTTTTGTTTGAAGGTTAAATATTTGGTTTTCGGGTCGAGGTGAGACTTCTATTTCACCATTGTATATATTATAAGAACCGGATACTGGACTCAAATGAAAATGTCTCATGAGTACAAATCAGCTAAAAAATGACTTTATTTCGTGTACGTTTGAATTTCTCCCTCTTGCCCCTCTTGATATCCCACTCAGCCTGAAGACTTCACTATAAAATTACACTTTACATAAAAACATAAAACCTTCATATTTTAATATAATATACATAATATAATCTACATAATTGATGTAGTTTGCGGTTCCAGGTGTCGAGAAGAGAGCTTTAAAACCTGACGACACCGGGAACAATAACACCTCCACAGTGATACTGTACACAGTCACGCGTTGGTATCGACATGCGGTCCCACAGCTGCAGCCGCGGTGGACCAATCACACGTCCAATTAAATCTGAGAGCGCTCGCTGTGATTGGCTGAGAGCCGAGTCATCTGTTTCCAGACGTGAGCACGGAACGGATCAAATGCAGATATCGTTGGATATTTATCACGTGTCACCGGGTTGTTTTCGGTGGAGGCCTGTAAAGGTATCGAGTGGCCGACCCCCAGCCCTGTACTGAACACACACACACACACACACACACACACACACACACACACACACACACACACACACACACACACAGAGTGATGGCAGCTGACGGGCCCCGCCCTGCTTTAATAGATGGTTTATGGTAAGTATCTCCACTGTTGTTCAGAGGCTCTCATCCGTAACACACACACACACACACACACATTACAGCATTACTCACTCATGACACGGAGGTGATGGATCACACACACACACACACACACACACACGTCTTTGAGCACGCAGTACTGTACATGTTCACTCAAAAGATATTTCGATGAAGCTTCACATCTATAATCACGTTAGTAAAACTGCAGGTGAAGGAGATGAAACACGAGGATTTATTAAAATAACATGCAACGTTCTGCTGCGCGCTGAGGGAACATTTTATATTTATTTTATTTTCACCCAATTTATCTGAATTATTTCAGATACTATAAATACTTTATTTATAGAGTATTTATACTATACTAGAAATTATTTATTTATTATTTATTTATACTATAAATAATATTTAATATTTATAATTTTATATAGTATAAATACTTTATTTATAGTATCGAGGAGGAAGCAATTTCCTTTTTTGCTTATTGTTCACAGTCTCTCTCGTGGACTTAGACCCCTAAAAAAATACTATTAAGAAAAATATTTGAATTTTGAAAATATTTGCTATGAAACCGCTGTCGTCAGTTGTGTTGTTGAAGTGAATAACCTGAAACAGGCCTCATGATGGATGGAAACATGTGGATTTAAATAAACATGAGAAGAAGAGAAGGGAGCGCTTGAGTCGCTCACCTGCAGCCCGCTAACCGACCGGCAGATGTGAGGTGCCTCACGCGCGTTGTCACGGCGATGAGGGGGGAAATTAAAGACGACAGCGACGACGGCGCGACGCCGCTTCCTGTCAGGCCCGTCAATCAAGCTGTCAACCAATGAGTGTCAGCGTGGGTAAAACATTAGACGTGGAGATGTGAGAGTGAGGGGGGGGGAGGGGGGAGGAGGGGGGGGGGATTATTACTGGACAGGAAGTGAAAGAGGTGAGGAGACAGACAGGAAGTCACTGAAAGACAACGGCTTTTAAAGGTGCACGCCGCTGGTTTTGGATGTTTTAGCTAATCTCCTTTAGAAACCAGAGACTTTACTCGTCTTTATTGTTATGTATAAATTATATATATAATATATATATATATATATATATATATATATATATATATATGTATTATATTGTTGTTACAAGCAGGGACCGGTAAGAAAGCTCGTCCTGCTGATGCGTTCAAGGGAGCTCAGACATCTGAAACTTAAGAGTCCATGTTCTGTTTTATAGTCACGAAATGCAGAGACAAGAATGGAACGATATTACGTTACAAAACGACAATAATAATAATAATCATATTAATAATAATAATAATAGTAATAATAATAATAATAATAATTCATGTGTTTGTGTAGCGCTTTAAAAGGTACTCAAAGGCACTTTACAAGGTAAAAACATACAAAATAGAAGCACTAACAATATAAACAAGAGAGAGGACACAACAGTAAGAAACCAAACAGAAACATAACCAGCATCGCAGGTTTAAATCAGATTTATGCAACAAAACCAGGAGAAGTTTAGGAAGAACATCACGGTTGGGTTTAAGATACGTAGAGTTAAGTTTAGTTAACCCATCAAACGTAGTGAGAGGACTTAGACCCAGGAGGCCTTCGTCATCGTCCCGTAACTTTGAAGTAACGTGAGTGACCTTTGTGATGTGTTCTTCTTACTCATGTTAAGTTGTTTACGTACATATTTTAAGCCCGACCGTGATGTTTTTTTGTTTTTTTTAAATGACTTTAAAACCATCTGTATGGATGACTTCAGAATCATTACCACCTGCTGGACTGGACACGATGCCCACGAAACAAAGATTTGTGTTTCGTCCATTAGAGAACAAATAAGCGTGGCAAAGTGTGAACGAGAGTAAATCTCATCTTGATTTCATCCAGATGGGAAACACAAGTGGAAATGATTTTTATTTACTTTAGTTTAGTTTTTAAAACGCTGCCAGTGTGGATTGTTCCTGACTGCATGACGGGGAAAGAGACGAGCGGCGGGTACGCTCTTCAATCAACGGCAACTTCCTTTGATTGAATGCATATCGAAGCACACATGAGATGTGTCGAGTATCCGATTCAGATTATTTGTTAGTGTCAAATTACTACACACACACACACACACACACACACACGCAGACACGCAGTATTTCCGATGTATTTCCCTCTCTGAGCGTTGAACTCCAGGCCTTGAGATGAATTTTTAAGACCTGCATATTCAAAAGCGAACATATTACCACACACACACACACACACACACACACACACACACACACACACACACACACTCTCTCGTGGCGAGCCGTGGGTTTCAGGCGGGGTTTTCTCCAGCCTGCATGCGCAGATGACTCCAGAGGCCCGGCGTGACCCGGCGGCGGCGAGACTAAAGGTCACGCCGGTGAGCGTCGAGCCTCGCATTCCTGATTACCCACAACCCCCCTCTCCCCGCCCCCCACACCCCCCCACCTCTCCGACTTCCTGTGAGGTCCGGCAGGTTCATTAGCTGTGGGAATAACTGCAGAGAGATGGAGAGAGAGAGAGAGAGAGAGAAGGAAGAGGTCTGAACCAATAAACGAAGCGTGCAGAGAGCGAGGGGAAAGAAAAAAAAAAAAAACGAAGGTGAAAAGATGAAGAAAGAGAAAAAAGAGGAGTGCAGGGTCTTATTATTTATGCAGTCAATAGGCCGAGGCTTGTCTGCATCTCTAATTGTTTGATTTCATAGGCGGGACGGGCTCTTTAAACAAACACGCTCTTATGCTAATGGCGGCGCGACGGTGCCCTCCTGACAGCCTCTGTAGGGAGGGTGGAATGGGGGATTATGGGAGGTTTTTCTGAAGGGGGGGCGGGGGGGGGGGGTTCTGCTGAAGCTGAATATCATTTGGATAATTAAAAATGACAGAGGAAATGGTCCACGCACACACACACACACACAGGAGCAGCCACTTTGTCTTGACAGGTGGAGGAGGGAGGAGGGAGGGAGGAAGGGGGAGAGAGGGGGAGGTTAGTCCTGATTGCTGTCAATCAAGCGGTCCGGTGGGAGGACCGCGGAGGCAGGCGGATTGCTGTGAACTTTGACCCCCTCCCTCGCCGACGTGAAACTGATGTGTGAGAGAGAGTGGGGGTGGGGGGGGGGGAAGTGGGGAGAGGGGGGGAGAGAGAGAGAGGGAGAGAGAGAGTTAACAACCTTGAGAGACGGACTGAATTTCAACAGGCTCTGGGCCGGAGAGAGGAAGAAGAGGAAGATGAGGAAGATGTTCTTCAATTATCAGCTCATGTTGTGTGACATAATATCATTAATTCTCCAAACTCACTCAAACAATGAGAAACTCAAAAATATTTATTTAAAGGAACATAATTTTATATTAATAATGGAACAAACTAATATGTTTAAAGTTATAGTGACGAACCCGAGCCTCTGCGTCCTGGAGCCCTTTAGCCTCTTTCAGCTGCTTGTTTTGGTTCAGTCTCTTGTTTCCAGCAGCTTCTTTAGTCTGACGGTTTTCTCAGGAGCTGGTGGAGACCAAAGCCAGAAGTAAAAGCCACTTCTCCGATGGGATGATCGTGTTTTCTCTGTAACTGCTGGATGTGTCAACAGCATGTTATTAATAAAAAAACTTCTCGGGCTGACAAAACTACAATTTCCGTTGAATCTTGAATAAAAACTTTATTCTGCCTTAATATCACATTCCCTTAATTAGGTTTAGACAATAAAACTACTCAGTTAGGTTGAGACAACTAAACTACTTAGTTAGGTTGAGACAACTAAACTACTTAGTTAGGTTGAGACAACTAAACTACTTAGTTAGGTTGAGACAACTAAACTACTCAGTTAGGTTGAGACAACATATCTTGGTTTGGGTTAAAATAACTACAGATGTTTTGTTACTTCAGTACATAATTTACGTGACAAATAAAACCAACTTTGACTTCTTGTTCCTCGCGGGGAACCAACAGCCGCCTGCTGGCTCGGAGGTTCTGCTTCACCCGTCCACCTCCTCCCCCGCTTCCTCCTTCACGATCACATACGAAATGTGTTCCTGGGACATCTACAGATTACTAATTACAGCACATTAGTTTTTGTAGGCAAAGCAACGAATGCTGTACGAGAACAGACTTGTGTTTAATATTTACACGTGAACGCTGTTTTCATATTTAGTTTGATGTAGAAGTACACAACGAGAGAGGTCGAGAACAGATTGAGAGTAACTGAATACTTGTGTTTGTATTCTGTGTGTGTGAGATCAGAGGAAACACGATCACTAGAAAGACAAAGTGACAATTGAACAAACGGCAACAATGAAAAGACGATCAGATTATATCGCCGTCCTTCTGTCGCTTTGTTCTCTGTGTGTGTGTGTGTGTGTGTGTGTGTGTGTGTGTGTGTGTGTGTGTGTGTGTGTGTGTGTGTGTGTCTCTGACTACGAGTGCGTGTGCACACCGCCCTGTGTGTAATTGCATATTTATTGATGTGTCTTCACACATTTATTCGTTCCTCCAAGTAGAGAGAGAGAGTGTGTGTGTGCGCGTGTGTGTGTGCATGCGTGTGTGTGTGTGTGTGTGTGTGTGTGTGTGTGTGTGTGTGTGTGTGTGTGTGTGTGTGTGTGTGCGTGTGTGTGTGTGTGTGTGTGTGTGTGTGTGTGTCGTCTTTGGTGTTTCGCTGAGCTGAACAGGGAGGGTTGAGATGTAAAAACCTTCCCTCCTCTCCAGACGCAGGATAGAGCGAATCCTCTCACCCCCCGCCAAATTAATCTGCACACACACACACACACACACACACACACACACACACACACACACACACACACAAAGCGGATTCTGTAGAATAATTTCATTATAAGGTTGTGAGCATGTGGATTAATGGTTTTACTGTCACAGAGAAGACAGGGGATTTTCTCTTTTCTTCTCTCTCTCTCTCTCTCCAAGTCGCTTCGTTTCCTCTCCACTTCCTTTCCTCTCCACTTCCTTCCTCCTTCTTCTTTCATCCTTTTCATCCCTCTTTCCCTCCTTTTTTGTTTTTTATTTGTGGTTCAGCTAAATTGTGTTGTTCAGCAGCGAAGCCTCCTCTGGGTCGTGGTGCGTTTTGTTGTTTGTTCTACCATCAGATGGACAAAATAACAGGATCGTACACGGCAACACGTGTAGGTCTAAGGAGGTGAACGTGTTGCCGTGGAGACAAGGAGAGGAGATGGTTTACACATTATTATCGTGTACTTTTATGGTTTTGTTTAATACCGATGGAGCCCGAGACAAATGAAAGTCAACCACTGTGTCTTATCTTCTTGTGTCGTATTGTTTCCTTCCATTGTATACTTTTTAGTACGTGTTGTATAATTTTAAAGCAATCAAAATTATATTTTTCTGACATTAATTTATATTTACATGCTCTTGTTTCATCCAACGTGTTAAGGCTGACTGTCATTACATATATGAAGAGAATAGATAAACTTTACTCTCAAGACTTTTTTCCAGTAAACTAAATATCTTAAAAGAGTATTTTAACGCCCCCTGACAACCTTTTCCTTCGCTGCCCTCTGGTGGTAACTCACTTTGCTGCAGTGATGTACATGTGTACTCCAGGACGCCGTGACATCACCGGCAGGTGTGGTTACAGGTGCAGCAGAGCCCAACAGCCTGATGTTAAGTTACTATTTAAAGAGACAGTACACGCCAAAGTCCTAAAACACATACCTGCAGTGATATTTATCAATCTACATTGTTTGTAGCTATGACTACGATAATAAATGTGCTGTAATATGTAGAGAAAATCTATTTATGTTATCCACGAACCAGGAAGTATAAAAGACACATTGGGTACGATCCAAAATATGGATTTAGTTGTTGTTGTGAACTGTCTCTTTAAGCAGGTTGATGCATCGAAGAAGTCCAACGTGAGAAAAGTTTATTTAAATCAGTAAATATTTCTTTAAAGAATAAGAAACAAAATCAAAGAATCTGAGAGTTTGATACCTACGCTACTCTTTTTTATACCCAATTATGGACACAGAGTTTTATTCATGGCAGCATATAAAATACTTTGAAAATAGTAAATAGTAGAGAAAATACATGAGTCAAAGATAATAACTAATTATAGCAACGTTGATTAAAGTGAAAAATAATAGTAGTAATGTAAATAATAATAATATAAAATAAATAATAAAAGTAAATAATGTAAATAAATAATATATAATAATAATAATAATCATAATATATGAACCAAATATCTCACAAAGTTGATTAAGGTGAAAAATAATATTAGTAATGTAAATAATAATAATCCAAAATAAATAGCAATAAATAATAAAAGTAAATAATATTAATAAATAATATATTATAAAAATATATTATAATAATCATAATAATAATTATCCTAATATATGAACCAAATAAAAATACTAATAAATAATTGGACAGTCAGCTCAGTTTATCTTTTCCATGTTACGTCAGTACATTTAGTGTCTCCGTCTTTTATGTTTGTTATTCTGCTGTTATTCTCACGTGTCATCTGAGACGCGGCGTCTTCTGCTTGTGTTGCGTCACGTCGTCCTTGTTTGTGTGGCGCCGTCACTCGTGTTGTCACGAAAATCTGAAAAAAAAAGAAAGAGAAACCCCTCTGAGAACGCGGGTCGGATGGAAGACAGGATGTGAAACACATGTGTCGTGTTCACATTAACAAGCCTGCAGAGGTGTGTGTGTTACAGTGTCATGAACACGTGTATTAGTGTGTGTGTGTGTCTGTCTGTGTGTGTGTGTGTGTGTGTGTGTGTGTGTGTGTGTGTGTGTGTGTGACGGCTGGCATGTCTCAGTCACCTGGCTCTGTCACCCTCCATAATCACTACAATCCAACAGAGAAATCTGCTCTAATCAAACGGGAAACGCCTCCATGATTCTCTCTCTCTCTCTCTCTCTCTCTCTCTCTCTCTCTGTCTCTCTCTCTCTCTCTCTCTCTCTCTCTCCCTCTCTCTCTCTCTCTCTCTCTCTCTCTCTCTCTCTCTCTCTCTCTCTCCTCTCCTCCCCCCCCCCCCCCCCCCCCTCTCTTCTCTCTCCCTCTCTCTCTCTCTCTCTCTCTCTCTCTCTCTCTGTCTCTCTCTCTCTCTCTCTCTCTCCCTCTCTCTCTCTCTCTCTCTCTCTCTCTCTCTCCCTCTCTCTGTCTCTCTCTCTCTCTCTCTCTCTCACTCTCTCTCTCCTCTCTCGCTTCCTCTCTCTCCCCTCATTCATTCCTGATGTCGTCCCCCCATCCTCCCCCCCCTCTCTTCCTGTACCTCTCTCCCTCTCCTCTCTCCTGTATCCCTCTCCCTCTCTCCTCTTCCCGATCCCCCTCTCATCCTCTCTTCCTTGTATCCTCTCATCCTCTCTTCCTTGTATCCTCTCTCCCTCTCATCCTCTCTTCCTTGTATCCTCTCTCCCTCTCATCCTCTCTTCCTTGTATCCTCTCTCCCTCTCACCCTCTCTTCCTTGTATCCTCTCTCCCTTGTATCCTCTCTCATCCTCTCTTCCTTGTATCCTCTCTCCCTCTCATCCTCTCCTCCTTGTATCCTCTCTCCCTCTCATCCTCTCCTCCTTGTATCCTCTCTCCCTCTCATCCTCTCCTCCTTGTATTCTCTCTTCCCATGTTTCCTCGTTTTGTCTCTCTCTAATTTCTCCCCGTGTGTTTGAGTGTGTCGAGCTTCTCAGTCCGTGAGGCAGCAGCAGCTGGCGAGGCCAGTCCCCAGAGGCATTGTGGGTAGGGAGGGGAAGGTTATGGCTTCACTCCCATCACCGATCTGTTTCCTGTGTGTGTGTGTGTGTGTGTGTGTGTGTGCGTGTGTGTGTGTGTGTGTGTGTGTGTGTGTGTGTGTGTGTGTGTGTGTGTGTCTTACAGTTCTGGTTCCAGGCTGGTTTGGTTTCTGGTTTTGTTTTAGTTTGGTCTGGTTTCTCTGAACTCGTATGGCTTGGTTTAGTCTGGTTTAGTCTGGTCTGGTTTATTCTGGTCTGGTTTAGTCTAGTCTGGTTTAGTCTAGTCTGGTTTAGTCTGGTCTGGTTTAGTCTGGTCTGGTCTGGTTTAGTCTGGTCTGGTTTATTCTGGTCTGGTTTAGTCTGGTCTGGTTTAGTCTGGTCTGGTTTGGGTCCTGGTTAGTTGTTAGTTCTCTTTTCATTTTACTTCTTCAATATTAATTTGTAATCATCGGTCAGCACACGAGAGAGAGAGAAGCTGAAACACAAAAACAAAATAACTTATGTTCGTTTTATTCGGCTGTTACTTCGTCTGAAGACATTTTATGTTTTTTTGCATTCTGTTCTGCAGCTTAATGAAATCCACAGGAAGAAAAACAAATCAAAAAATGTCAAAAATTCATATTCTCCTCCGCTCTCAACCGTCTGTCTTGTTCCCGTTGCAGCCAGAACATCACTGCTCTTAATATTCAATAAAAATACGACGACATGACAGAACAATGCAACAGAATTTAATTCACCTCAGAAAACATTAAGTATCAGGAATGATGGAATATGGAACTGGTGAAATAAATCGTGGACTCTCGTGAGTCTTCATGTTGTTGTTTTTTAAGTGTAATGAATAAATAAATGCTCCTGTGATCACATGACGTGAGTCAGAGTCTGAGTATAGGAGCAGGGATTCCTCCTGCACCAGATCAGGATCGAACACAGCTTCCACACGCGCCTAGCGGTGTTTGTTTTGCTCTACACGGAGCACCAGGCGGGTGGGGCTTACTGCGGCGGGGAGGCGTTTGCTCTCCTGCTGTCGGCCTCTCCGCAGGCCCACTAGCACCTCGTGTGCTCCGGGCGCTGGACGCCCGCTGTAAAGCAAGTCTCTTTAAATTTTTACCGTGAGAGTTAGCGGCGTGTCAAACATAACCTCTCGCTCCGCCGCCGCCGCCGCTGCTGCTGGGGGCGTTTGTTTTCCACTCCAGTACGTGCCTCGGCACTAAATCAGCTGGTTAGAGGGACGAGCTAGAAGAGCGAAGCGGCTTGCATGCACCAAATGTACCTGCGCGCGTGTGTGTGTGTGTGTGTATGTGTGTATGTGTGTATGTGTGTGTGTGTGTGTGTGTGTGTGTGTGTGTGTGTGTGTGTGTGTGTGTGTGTGTGTGTACTTGCATGTATACCTGTGATTCTGCGCGTGTATGTGCATTTGAAGATGTCTGTGTACATGATTCTACATTTGTATGCCTGAGTGCATCAAACTTTCTTTTTTTTTTTTCTGTAGAAGAAGAAAACAAAATGGAAAACAACAGCGGGAGGACAAGTGAAATCGAACGAGTAGAGAGAGAGAGAGAGAGAGAGGGGGGAGGCTTCATTTGATTGAATGGGAGTTGCTTGTCCAACAAAAAAAAAAGAAAAAGAAAAAGAAGCCGAAAGGGATGAAGAACGAGAGGGAAAGAATCATCTTAATGAGATTTAGAAGAAAAAAAAACACACACGCACAAAAAAGGAAATCATTTTCAGTCTGGGAGCACTTTATCTGAAGCAGAATATACAGAGAAATCATTAATGGGGAGGAAACAGAGCTGCTGTTTTATGGATTCATAAGTGGAGCACACACAGAGAGAAAGAAAAAAAAAAAAAAACACAGAACGTCAATATGAGTTCATTTGTTAAACTGGAAATGAGATCTGGAGAGAAGGTCAAGGAAGACACAGCTTCAGCTGTCTAATCGTTTCTGGGAGGAAGTGAAGATCTCATTGGTGGAGTGGGACGTCTGTAAAGGGGAGACACTCCAGATGCATGCACGCTCTTCAGCTTAGCATGAAGACCGGCTCGGCCCACAACAGTCTGCTCTTTACAATCTGGTCTTTACAATCTGTACACATACGACACCCTCTGACCTTTGACCCTCTCATCGGTTCAGGAAAAACTCCCCCAAAAAAAAACCTTTAAGGGGAGAAAAAGGGGAGAAACCAACAGAGGAGGATCCTCTATGAGGTGTATAGAATGAACAACATAACAGAGTTACAACACATTCAATGCATATGACATAATGATTCATATCATGAGAGTAGCATGATGATGAAGTTACAACACATTCAATGCATATGATTCATATAATGAGAGTAGCATGATGATGAAGTTACAACTACCAATAATACCAGCAGCAGTGTATATAGTAGAATAATAATGATAATAGAAGCATTAATGGTATTGGCAATACTAATAGCAATGCAACTAGCAATAATAATGATAATCTGAAGCTTGTTTATTTGTACACAAACAGAAATGTAAAAGTCACTATTTTGGGGTTTTGGTCTTGCCGTGACAACAACACTCAGGTTGCTATGACGACTACGAGCAGCTTCGTGCTCAGACTTGATAGCAGCATCGTGGGCTCCTTTACGCCCAGCGTCCACACTGAAAACGCCCCCGACGCCATGTTAGTCTGAGAACCCCGGGGTCGTGAGAACCGGAGACCTTCTGAAAACGAGGACGTGTCCTTCCCCTGATTGGTCACGTGTCCTTCCCCTGATTGGTCACGTGTCCTTCCCCTGATTGGTCACGTGTCCTTCCCCTGGTTGGTCACGTGTCCTTCCCCTGGTTGGTCACGTGTCCTTCCCCTGGTTGGTCACGTGTCCTTCCCCTGATTGGTCACGTGTCCTTCCCCTGATTGGTCACGTGTCCTTCCCCTGATTGGTCACGTGTCCTTCCCCTGATTCTTCACGCCGCCAGGAGAACACAAACCACAACCTCCTCGATCGCCGATCGACTAGCAGGTTACTGTCGGCAGATAAACGATCACACGTTGATCTCGTTATCTTTACTAGCAGCTCCTGTTCAGTTAAATTCTACATTTTATAATTCTACTGCCGCCGGCGTGAGGAGGAAGCTGCTGTTATCGGAGCGGTTAGCGAGCGGGCGGTTAGCGAGCGGGCGGTTAGCGAGTGCGGTTAGCAAGTGGGTGGTTAGCGAGCGGCGTGTCCAGCGGCGGTATCGACCCCACGGAGCGGACGTCTGACGTCACGGTTTGCTGCTTTGAGGGCGATGGACACAAAACGGAGGACTCTAATCTTCTTATTAATGCTTATTTTGTGCTGCACAACTATTGTGACGTTCACACAGAAACTGTAAAGGAACAAAAGCATGAATACGAGTGAGAACAGACAACGACTGAACCGTATTGACCCGTGATCCACTAACACTTTGACGTGTGAGTGTTCATGTTGTGGTAGATGTGATGTCTGTTAGAGAGAGAAAGATAAACGTTGCAGGTAGAAATTCACCAAATGTGCCGGCGACATGTTGGAGTTCCAGGGATTTTGATGGCGGCCGGCGTGAAAGTCTGCAGCTCTTTTTCTCCACCTTTTTGAGATAAACCCAACAAATTACATTATGCCGTTCTCCAAAGAGAAGTAAAACTCCTGCTGCAAACACAACAGCTCACTCAGGAGCGACTGGCTGGAAGGATTCATTGATTATTGAAGCACAGATTTGCTTAATTGGAAGCTGAAAGTTACATAAATTGGCTCAAGACTGAAAAAGAAAAACTCAGCTGATGCCAGCAGAGGCCTGTTTGTGTGTTTGTGTGTGTGTGTGTGTGTGTGTGTGTGTGTGTGCGTGTGTGTTTGTGTGTGTGTGTGTGTGTGTGTGTGTGTGTGTGTGTGTGTGTGTGTGTGTGTGTGTGTGTGTGTGTGAAGTCCATTGACCTTCCTCCATCTCCCCGTGAGCAGGACAAATATTTAAAATAGATGTCATGTCCTGGACCGCCTCCAATGTAACAGCCTCTGTGTGTGTGTGTGTGTGTGTGTGTGTGTGTGTGTGTGTGTGTGTGTGTGTGTGTGTTTCAGTGGCTGATTCCTTCGCCGCCCATTGCTAGAAAACCAAAGCTTGCTCTCTCTTCCGTCACTCTCCATTTTTCTTTCTCTCTTTTCCTGCACTTCATTTACTTCACTCCTCTCTCTCTCTCTCTCTCTCTCTCTCTCTTTCTCTCTCTCCGACAGCCACTAATAATAACGCATGAAGGCAGTCACACCAAATGAAGACAAATGCCGTCCACTGCTTTGGAATCATAATCTCTCTCTCTCTCCCCCCTCTCTCTCTCTCTCTCTCTCTCTCTCTCTCTCTCTCTCTCTCTTTCTCCCTCTCTCTCTCTCTCCCTCTCTCTCTCCCTCCCTCTCTCTTCCTCTCTTCCTCTCTCTCTCTCTCTTCCTCTCTTTCTCTCTCTCTTTCTCTCTCTCTCTGTCTCTCTCTCTCTCTCTCTCTCTTCCTCTCTCCCTCTCCCCCTCCCTCTCTCCCTCTCTCTCCCTCTCCCTCTCCCTCCCTCCCTCTCCCTCTCTCTCCCTCCCCTCCTCTCCATCCCTCCTCTCGGCCGTGGAGGGGGATGTCTCCATAAAACCCTCAAATCAAACCTCCGTCGTGGAGCGAGGAGAAGCGTTGAGTCGTGTCGAGGGACTGAATCAAAGCTCCTCACACTGACGGTGGTGACGGCTCACATTCCCACCTCGGCCTCCTCTCCAGCACGTTAACACATCACACGGTATATTAGTTTATACAAACACGTCAATACAAATGCTTCTGAAGGGGGAGAGCGCTGCTCTGGAATATCTTTTCACTTTGTTGTCCTCTATACTCGTTATTTACAGAAAACACGCAATTCCATATACAATAAAAGAAATCATGATTTTATGTTTATTTAATTGCTTGCTTTAATTTAAAAAAGACGACTTGGCGTTATTAGTTTACATTATGTTTCATAAGATGCTTCTGTGAAACGCATCATAATTCATCTCTAATTTCTATTTTACGCTTGCTGTAAAAACTACATATTACAAGATTACATTTGAACACATCGTGACGTGTTTTTTTATAATTTACCTTTATTAATCCCGCAAGGGGAAATATATTTTGGTACAGCAGCATTTTTACATAAGAAAGAACAATATATACAAAAATAGAATAGAAGAAGAAGAAAATAAGAAAAATGCACAATATATACAGCAAATAGAATATAATAATAATGTTGTGTGAATGTTAGTTAGTCCTGGTGGTCGTGTTACAGCTCTGAGAGCATCACTCAGCGTGAGCGGGGATGAGCTCCATCTCCATTAGTGCCTGATTCACTGAGTTCTTCTCAATGTTTTTAAAGTTGTTCCTCTTATTTGTTTTGACTTGTTGTGAACTTTATGTCTGGTTCATTAGTGAGGCTCTCATCCAGAGACTAAGGAGTCTTCTCTTAATCCTCACCGAGTGACGCTTCTTCAGACATCACACGGGCCGTTGTTTGAGGCTATACTTTTTTATACTACGTGTGTGAATGTGTGTAAAAAAGTAAAAATACCAAACGTGCGATCAGCTGTAAAAACCCGTCCTCACGAAACCTTTTACACCGTCCAGCCCGAGGTACTAGTTTGGCTTCTCATGGATCGATAGATAAATACTTTATTAATCCCACAAGGGGAAAGAATTTCGGTACGGCAGCATTTTTACATGAGAAAAGAAATTTTTTTACATAAGAAAAAAACAATATATACAAAAATAGAATAGAAGAAAATAAGAAAAATATAAGAAAATTGCGCAATATATACAACAAATAGAATATAATAATAATAATATTAAATTAAATTAACTAACAAACGAAACAGTAGTGTAAGATGTAGCCAACAACAATCAAAGGTGCTGTAGTTGGTGATTTATTGTAGAGTTATTACAGAGGGCAGGAATGATCTCCTGTATCGGTCCTTGTGACAGCGGAGCTAATCACTAATAATTCATTAAAATGAATAAAAACAATAAAAAATATAGTTCTGGCTTCAATCTGAACTTCAAAAATCGGATTAAAGGACACAAAACTAAGAGTGAAGGACCCTTTTTAAACCCCCCCCCCCTTCTGCGTGCAGAGCCGATATCTAAAGGAGCGCCGCCGCTCAATAACAGAATTAGGATTAACGAATCACTTCATTAAACCGTAAAGCACTAATGATCATTCGCGTGTATTTTTCTCGAATGATGAATCGTGATGGCGGCGCCTTGCAGCCGGTCGCCTCCCCGTCTGAGCGGAGCTGCTTCTCTCCGCATGCGGCGCCGCGATGGAAAACCATTTCCTCCACCGCAGATTAACAAACACACGGCTGGATGGTGATGTTCGCACCAGAACTGCGGGGATAATTGATTAAATGAGCATTGTAATTACATTCTCTCTTCCTAATATTGAAGATGTTATCAGTGTATCTTTTATCATTAAGTTAATCAGGAACTAAGACGACATTAAAGGGAATGAGCGAGCGTGTGATTAGCCGGAGAGATAGTGTGTGTGGGAATGTTTTAGATCATCTTTATTGTTTTGGGGCCCTTAAGCGCAATTCTTCTTTATTTTGATGAATAACTGCGTTCGGCTGAGTGTGTGGAAGTTATAGTACATTAAATAATGGTGATTATGAGACTAGAGTCCGCCTAGTGGTCAGGAACAGACATGACAATAGTTTAGCTTTCGTAAAAGAAGATGAAATACTGAGTTAGGTTTAATAAAGATGATGAAATACTTAGTTAGGTTTAATAAAGATGATGAAATACTTAGTTAGGTTAATAAAGATGAAATACTTAGTTAGGTTTAATAAAGATGAAATACTAGTTAGGTTTAAAGAAGATGAAATACTGAGTTAGGTTTAATAAAGATGATGAAATACTTAGTTAGGTTTAATAAAGATGATGAAATACTTAGTTAGGTTTAATAAAGATGATGAAATACTTAGTTAGGTTTAATAAAGATGAAATACTTAGTTAGGTTTAATAAAGATGAAATACTGAGTTAGGTTTAATAAAGATGATGAAATACTTAGTTAGGTTTAATAAAAGATGATGAAATACTTAGTTAGGTTTAATAAAGATGATGAAATACTTAGTTAGGTTTAATAAAAGATGATGAAATACTTAGTTAGGTTTAATAAAGATGATGAAATACTTAGTTAGGTTTAATAAAGATGATGAAATACTGAGTTAGGTTTAATAAAGATGATGAAATACTGAGTTAGGTTTAATAAAGATGATGAAATACTGAGTTAGGTTTAATAAAGATGATGAAATACTGAGTTAGGTTTAATAAAGATGAAATACTTAGTTAGGTTTAATAAAGATGATGAAATACTTAGTTAGGTTTAATAAAGATGAAATACTTAGTTAGGTTTAATAAAGATGATGAAATACTGAGTTAGGTTTAATAAAGATGATGAAATACTTAGTTAGGTTTAATAAAGATGATGAAATACTGAGTTAGGTTTAATAAAGATGATGAAATACTGAGTTAGGTTTAATAAAGATGATGAAATACTGAGTTAGGTTTAATAAAGATGATGAAATACTTAGTTAGGTTTAATAAAGATGATGAAATACTGAGTTAGGTTTAATAAAGATGATGAAATACTGAGTTAGGTTTAATAAAGATGATGAAATACTTAGTTAGGTTTCATAAAGATACTGGAGGAAAAGACGAAGACGTTTTGTAGTTTTTAGGAGACACACTGTTTCTGACGTCTCTGCATCTGCTGTGCGTCGACTCGTGTGT